>OZ014523.1:487197104-487432104 GCA_963966055.1 Lathyrus aphaca
TATTTGTGAAGATAAAACAGATTCGACGCGATTGGAGTTTGGTCAAAAGAATGTCTTTCTCGGTCATCGTAGATTCTTACATTCGAGACATCACTACCGTGGGTGGAGAAAAGCCTTCAATGGAGACACATAACAAGGTAGAGCTCCACCTATATTGACAGGTGATCAAATTTTTGAAAAGGTGAAAGATGTGAGTACTCAGTTTGGCAAGTCTTTTGCACATACACTTGTCAAGAAAGGGTGGAAGAAGAGGTCAATTTTTTTTGAATTGCCATATTGGAAGTCGTTGTATGTAAGACATTTTCTCGATGTTATGCATATTGAATAAAATGTGTTTGATAATGTTATTGGTACGCTACTCAATATACCTGGAAAGTCTAAGGATGACCTTAAAGCAATAAAGGACTTGGTAGCGATGGGGATAAGAACTGAATTAGGGCCCGTCAAGAAAGGAAACCGAAAATATCTACCACCTGTTGCATATACTCTATCTAGAAAGGAGAAAAAGATATTATGTAAGTTTCTAAGTGAAGTTAAAGTTCCATAAGGATACTCTTAAAATATTAGAAGACTTGTGTCTATGAAAGACCTCAAGTTAAAGAGTTTGAAGACGCATGACTGCCGTGTTATAATGGAACATTTTCTACCAATAGGTATATGTTCTATTCTGCCTGAAAAAGTAAGAAGCACAATAATTAAATTGTGTTTTTTCTTCAATTCAATTTGCAGTAAGGTGATCGATCCTGCGATCTTACCAACATTGCAAAACGAAATAGTTATTACTTTGTGTGATCTTGAAATCTATTTTCCTCCCTCCTTTTTTGACATAATGGTTCATCTATTTGTTCATCTAGTGAAAGAGACACAATTGTGTGGATCGGCTTATATGAGATGGATGTACCCTGTTGAACGTTATATGAAAATATTAAAAGGATATGTGAAAAACCGAAGTCGACCAGAGGGTTGTATTGCCGAACGATACATTGTTGAAGAAGCAATTGAGTTTTGTACTGAATATTTGTCCAATGTACAATCAATTGGACTCCCCAAATCTAATGTTGTCGGGAAAAAAAAGAAGGAAAAAAGCTTATTGGAAATGAAGTTGTGACAATATCAAGGTCGAACGGGATCAAGTTCATTTGTATGTTCTGCACAATTAGAATGAGGTTGAGTCGTATGTTGAAATGCACAAGGATGTTCTCCGAGGTTTAAATCCGAATAGAAATGTGAATTGGATAGTACGAGAGAACAATCGAAGTTTCTTACCTTGATTTAAGAGTCACATTTTCGAAAATTATTATTCAGATCCCGCTTCAATAATAGAAAGATTGAGATGTTTAGCATATGGTCCAAGTTTGGTTGCGTTTTCTTATAGCGCATACACAATTAATGGATACACATTTTGTACCAAAGAACAAGATGATAAAAGTACTATGCAAAATAATGGTGTCATTGTGGTAGCTGAAGCAATGCACATTTCAAGTGTGAAAGACTTAAACCCCAAATTTTTAAATCTGTCATATTTTGGGGTTATCGAGCGCATTTGGGTGTTTGATTATGAGAAGTTTCATATTCCTATATTTCGTTGCAAGTGGGTTGAAAACAATAATGGTGTACGAATGGATAAGTCGGGATTTTTTCAAGTGGATCTTAATAGGGTGGGGTACAAAGATGAGCCTTTTATTCTAGCCTCTCAAGCTAAACAAGTGTTCTATGTCACTGATTCGACAAGTACAAAATGGTTTATAATGCTTTTATCTAACAAATTAATTGATGAAAACATTGGAGATCAAGGTGATGATATTTATGTTAATATTGAATCATTTACTAGAAATGATCAAGATAAAAATATTATAGTGAATGCATCATATGCTAGAAATGATCATAATGAGGGTATTTGGATCAATCCAACTGTCTCTGTTGTTAAGAGACGGCTAAAACATATTCCAACCAAGAAAAGAAAGAGATGTGCCTAAAAAGGTACTAATGGCAAGTAATTGATTATAGATTATGAATTTTAGATTTATCATTTAGTTTTTGGATTTTAGATTTGTCATTATAATTTGACATGTTATATCATTCAATGGATTATAGATTATGGATTTTTATAATTTGTCATTTAATTTTTGTTTTTTCTTTCTTACAGGTATAATGGATACTAATGAGGAAGACACACACGAGACACATGATTCAAATGAAACTCACGAAAAAGCTTCGAAGGTAGAAAGTGAAATAAAATATGGAATAACAGTTATGAGGTCAATTCACCAAGCTAGAGACAAAGGGGTGAAATTTGATGTACATTGGAGTGATGAGGACCAACTAATTGAGCCTAACGGTTGAATGTTAGCTTCATACATTGGTTCGCTTGTCCGCCAGCATATTCCAATTACTAGTGATGCTTGGAGGAATCCATTTTTGAAAGCTGGTAAAGATAAGATATGGAGTGAGATACAGGTACTTAATTACCAAACATGATTGATGTGTTATTAGATTTATTTTGACTCATACTAACACACTTATACTAACATATTTTATATTTATATGTGTATGTTTTTTTGTAGAGGTCCTTTAATATTGATGAAAGCCGGTAAAGGTATTGTCTCCAATTGGTCGGAAAGAGACACAGGGGATTTCGAGCCTTATTATCAAACAAATATTTGATGCATGATAAAAAGTTTTTGTTGAAGCAGAACTTACACACTTGTATGCGGATTTGATTACACCGGAAGAATGGGACGCTTTTGTAGCCAAACCGAAAACCGAAAAATTCAATATAAATTTCTTTATCTTTTAATTTCATGTATTATTAATTGTATTATATACTTGTTTATCTTTGCATTAGTTTGTTCTGATATGACTTAAACTTGTTTATCCAGGATTTGAGTGCCACTAATCGCCAAAGAGCATTAAAACCCGCATATCCATATAGAAAAGGGCGAAAAGGATATGCACGCTTACAACAACAAATGGTAACTATATATAAATGATATAATCTTATTAATTGTCTCAATATATTACAATTGACGATCTTATTATTTGTCTCAATGTGTAGTTGGAAGAGGAGAAAAGTGAATAAACATCTCTTCCAGGACATGTTTTGTGGAAGGCTGCTCGTGTTGGCAAGAGTGGAGTTGCTAGTGAAGACGTTCAACAAGTTTATGAGAAATGTGTAAGTATAACATTAAGTATAACCTTATATCTTTAACATTATGTCTCTAACATTATGTCTTTAATCCCCACTAATAATTTTCTATTTGTCAATGAATTTCAGGAGAGTCTATCTAAATTCTTAACCACCGGTGAGGATCAGGATTGCAGGAGCATTCTTAGTCGAGTACTAAATGTTTATGAGTATTCCGATCGAGTGAGGGGTAAAGGATTTGTTGTGATGTCATATTCCTTGTATAAGCAACCAAAAATAAAAAATCCTAGCAATCAAGAAGTGATGCAATCATTGGAGGAACTTAAAGTGCAAGTCAGTGCATGGCAAAAGGATAAAGCGATATATGAGGCGTCTAAGCGCAGTTCCGGGTTGAAAGATACTAGTGACAAAGCTAGTATCAATTGTGAGAATAAAATTCCTGAGGTAATTATAACACATATTTATTTTAATTAAATTAACACATTTATTTTAATTGACCTTTACACACATTAACAATTATGCATTCACTATTACTTCAGGGCATTTCCTTGTCTCGGCTGTATTTGTCATTACCGACTTATCGCATGGTTGGCAAGGGAAAAGTGTATAACAGAGTGGGAGAGTTACTTCACCATAATCTGCTCCCTCATGGATGTTTGAAGGTGTCAGTTGATATTGTCATAGATATTGGTGCGACACTACCTATACCTGACACAGTTTCAGAGATAACATCGTTGGGAGAAGCAGTAGGCTCGTTTGTTGCATGGCCGTCAGACCTCATTATCATAGATGATGAGGTAAGGTAAAACCATTATGAATCTCTTAGTATTCAAATGTCAATTATGAACCATTGTGAAAATCATTTTGAACCTTACATACATTTTTTTTGCAATATGGTAATTTTAGACTCCTACAAGATCCGCATCTAAAGGGCTTTTTCCGGAAAAAGAGTCTGTTGCATCACAAAAAAGAGAGGTACATTTAAAGTGTTATTCTATAATCTGAAATCAAATTTTTTATGATTTTCTACTTTAGCTAACTTATATGATTGTTAGGTTCCTCATGCTCAAGCTTTACAACAGGTCGAGAGCAAGAAAAAGGTTCCTGCAAGAAGAGCTACTGCAAATCGCTTTCGGTCGTGTCTTGAGACACTTATGTCAGTATCAAATGTGATGCAAGGTTGTATTCGTCAAATAGACATGGACAAAGGTGTTTTTGGTTTTCCTCATTCCGAGATAATCGAAAGAGAGGACATGGAGCAGATTATCAAGCATCAAACATTAGGCATCACTGTTATACATGCCTACATCTGGTACTACGATCAATCTATTATTTATTTAGTTGAACAATTTATTGGAACATTTTAATGAAAATAATATAATATTTATTATATGTTTTTATTTAAGGTTCTTGTATGACAAACTCATGCGTGGGACGAAATTTTCAAACTAGAAAAAACCCTTTCCAAAATCAAATGCCCATTTATATTACTTTTAGGAGAGAGTAGCCGTAAGTCATAACATGGTCAACAAGTTAACCAGAAAAAACCCTTTCCAAAATGAACCATAGAGCATGCTTGAAGTAGATGAGATAGTTGACATTGCAGGCCTTGAAAAAAAAGAAATATCACTGAAGAATTGAATCTTTAAACACGTTTTATGTATAAATAGTTGACAATATCTTCTATATGTTATCATTCTTTTGGGATATGTTCAGTATGAACTAAAGGAACATACTCATATGAACGATGCAAAAGCTGATCGTAGGTTTGTCACAAGATCCTTCACTGTCATGCAGAATTCTATATCCATCTGCAAATTGCACGAGCTGTGTCGATAATAATGCACATTTGTAGTGATTTAGTTCGTTTATTTGAACTTTCGGCTTTCAGCCAATATAAAAGATACAAAGATTACCTGAGCAATAAATGTTATATCAAGTGCACAGCTCCCAAATGTCATTACACAGCTATTGATGCAGTTTCTCAATTTCATGGATTGTTTTTTTTGCGACTCCTTTGCTTTTCTCACAGTGAATTCTTATGAGTACATTTCTATCACAAAACCTTGCTTCAATTTCTGGCAGGTTTTCTCAAAGTGAATGTATGATGCTAAGCTCAGGTTTTAGGTGACTTGCTAAAATGTTAGGAACTTTTTAAAATGTATGTATGATGTTAAGTGGAACTTTTTAAAATGAATGTATGTATGTTGTTAGTTAGGAACTTGTTAAAATGTTAAAATGTTAGAAAACAGTTAGGTGACTTTGTAGGTGATGTACTGTTATGACTCACTTGATTAAGGGATAGATATCGATGCCATTGAAAGAATGTAATGGTTACCTATGTTGTTTTGAAAAGGAACTCATTATTGTTAAGTTTGAAATGTGTTAGTTAGTTGACATATGATGCTTGTATGAGTAGAATGTTATTTTTCTCAAAGTGTTGGATTCTTTTTAGGTAGTACATCAAATTAAAATTATTTATTAGAGATATGCTCACTGTTATGAATTAGTGGTTTGAATTGTTTATGCTCACTATTATGAATTACTGGAATTGTTTATGCTCACTACATGTGATTTTTTGTGTGTCATATTTTACAATAAGATTATGTGAATCGTTTTACTCAAGCCACTCAAACTGATAATAACGTGGATGGGTCAGAGAAGTTACAAATTTGGAAAGAAGTTATCGGCGGTAAGACACGTGGTCGTTGCTATGGAACTGCCCGAATGGCGGTTAACATACAATATGGTGTGTATTATTTGACACAAGTGACTTTTAATCAGAATAGAGAGGTGGATAGCCAAGCGATTGAGGCAGCTAGAGCTGAGTCTGCCATAGCACGTGAAGAGGTTGCATTAGCTAATGCACGTGCAGATAGAGCTATAGCCGAGATAGAAGAATTGAAAAGGAAGTTTGAAGAATTTCAGAAAGAGATATTTGCTTGGAAGTCGACTCAGACAGGTCCTTCCACTTCTCCTGCTTCTAGTGTCCATCCTAATACTCATGGGCATTACGATGATGACTCTGATGAGCACTCATTGGATCTAGAAGATATGAGTGATTGATGTTAGTCATATGCATTCTCTTTTTCTTTGTTTTGGGATCGACTTGGATCATCAAATTACTGTTGGATCTAGAAGATATGATTATTGTTTTGGGACTTGATATTTTGTGTTGGTCTTGGACATTTTTATGTAGTAATATATTGTCAATATTTTGAAGTAAATTTGACATCTTAATTAACGTAGTGGATTTAAAGTTTGTTATCTTGTGTTGGAATTATGATGTGATAATATATCAATGAATAGTTTGAAATAAAAAATAGCAAATAGATTTGATTTTAAACAGAAATAAATTTCAAAAAAAAATTAAAAATAAATATTTTTTTTAAAAAAATATTTTAAAAAAACCAAAAGATTATTAGCGTCGGTTGAGGCCGACGGTAGGTACATACATATAAAGTTTAGTGGCAACTAAAACCGACGCTAGAATGAATATATAAATCATGTAATATATTAGCGACGATTAAATGCAACGCTAACAAACGCGAAATATAATAGGTAGCGACGACTATTGGCGACGTCAATACATTGGTATATATGTTTAAGTGTCGCTTATAACCGCCGCTAGTAGAACTTTGTGTCGATAATAGTCGCCGCTAAATTTAAAAAAAATGCAAATTAGCGTCAGCTTTAGTGTTTTTATTGTCGTCTTAGCGGTGCCTTTCGCCGACGTTATAATAGCGACAGCTCGTCGTTATGCTTTGCTACCACCTTTAGATTGTCTGCCCTGACCCCGACGCTAACACGTCGTAGTCGGTTTTTTACCTCTTAGCGAGGGCTTTTAGCCGACGCTATTATGATGTTTTCTTGTAGTGGTAGAAGAACATAAGACACTATTAGCATCGGTTGCAGGGGCTGATATCAAAGCTCTGAGAGCATCTATATTCAACTCTGAGGTGTTTTGATTCAAAATGGTCTTAAGAAGCAACTACATTTTTCTTTCCATTTATTCTTTATCTTGACGACGTTTCTCCTCCATCTCTTGTATCTTATCATTAAACTGCCTAACCTCATTTACATGCTCTTTTTTTAGTTTTACGATTTCTTCATTTCTTTTCAAGAGAGTCAGTGTTGTGGTTCTTCCATGGTAACACATTCTCCCTGGTTTTTGTTTGCCAAATACACTTTCAAAAGCTTATGAAGAAGGCTTCCCATGATTTTCAATCAAGTCTTGAAGCTTTATCTAACATACATAGTATAGTATAAGTGAATGATATGCAAAGAACAAAACATAACAATAAAAATACCACAACCTTAAGAAATAAAAGTAAATTTCATTAAATGCATGGTTAAATCTAGATGTAAGCTCTTTTGTTGGCAACAACTATGTATAACAATAACACTTAACAACAATAACTTACAATTGTATGTCTGGTTTCTTGATCCAATTCTTTTCCTTTTCTACTTTGTCGAGTAGCAATGAACACTTCAGCCTGAGTAGGCGATCTTTTATTTTCATTACTTTCACGCTAAACCAAGTAAAACAGAGTATGATAATCTTAATAAAATAACACATTTAATATTCAATTAGAATAATTCAAAAAAGAATACCATTTTTTCTCTTATAACAACAAAATCTTTATTCCCCACTCGATGTCTTCATTTTATTTGAGCTATATTTTCAGCATTTTGGGAAAAATTCAATAAACTTTTAAATATATTATCATTGAAATTAATTATATATAAAATTTGCATCAATACCTTTTAGCATGTGGTGAAATTTGCATCAATGCACTTTAGCATGTGGATTCACTGTGAGTGGTTTTGAAAATTTGGAATACTAGATATGTTATGATTCAAACAACTTCAAACTATGGGTAAGTGATAGGAAAATTACATGACATCAGTTATTCTCTTTGGAATTTTTCCTAAACCTCTGGTCATCAATCATTAACGTGGCTAACATTTTACACATCGACACAACACATTAAATATCACAATTTACACATTTACACAACACATTTCAAATATCATACTTTACCAATTAAATTCACTAATTATGATTTATAATTTAGCGAACCTCAACAAGAGGCAAATTTATACAATTCATGTTTTCCAATTCAGTATTATACATACACTGTGAAAATGAATAATGAGATTCTACCAAATAAAGTACTTTCTTTCTATGAAGGGATATTGTGGTGATCTAATAAAATACCTTCTTTATATTCTTAAGAGATCCAAAGCATTTACCATAGTAAAATGAACCATACTAAAATGTAATTTTTGTAAAATGTACCATATTAAAATGTTATTTTTATAATTTTTTATATTTAAAATAATCAGACGCAACTTTTCCAATCATATAAAAATAATACTTGATATGCTATATAAAACTAATGCTACTTAAATCCAATTTTTCTCTTTGAAATTAAAGGACAACACTTTTACATTACAACAATTATGTTTGATATGCTATATAAAACTAATGCTACTTAAATCCAATTATTCTCTTTGGAGTTAACTGACCGTAGTTAAAGGACAATAGTTATATCTTATTAGTTTTTTTATCTCTCCAATACTCCAATAACTTTCTAAAATCTTCTTCTGGTACTTCTTGTGGATAGTGTTTTAGTTGCTCGTGCAAAGTTTTATACTTAGTAAAATCATTCCTTTTAAGCGAGCATTTGCTTCGTCTCCAAACATCATTTACAGTAGCAAATACAGACTTTCTTCCTTCCATTGGGACATTGTATTTTTGCTGCAAAAATATATATTTAGAAAGATATATACATTAAACTATGCTAACAAACACAAAATCAAATAAAAAAATTACTTACATTGACATAATCCCATACGGGATCAATATCGTTTGTCTCCCAAAAGTTAACCAAATCAATTCAACTAGTGAAAGTGAGAGGACATAAATTTGAATTTCTTCCTACAGTCCCCAAAAAACTACTAAGTTCAGACACTGTTTTTCATCTGGCCCAATTGGTTGTCCTTCTTCATTTAAGGTGAAAGAGATAGAGCTTCAGTTTGTGGGATTCAAACTTCTACTGTAACTTCGGATCTCCGGTTCTTTAATACTCCCACCTGAAGAAAATGAAGACAAAAAAGGATTAAGAAAATTTTACAAAGAAGTCGGTATATAGTAGTTTGAGTTAATTAACTATGTCTAACTCAATGACCCACCAAAACATTAATTTTGAAAATCAATAATTTTCCTTTGATTATGTTGTAATTTTATTGAATAGATTTAGCATTTCAAAGTCACTAACATGTAAGGTTGGGGACAGATTAGACAGTGACATTATTTGGACAAAATGGTGGCTTCAAAACTCTTCTTGTTATCTCAGGAGTCACTACAACTTCGACGCTTTAAAGTCCAAACAACTTCATACAACCAGGCTTCTATGCCAACAAAATTTCAGATTTTTTCCCTAAGAACTGCAACTGTATGATGACTATTATATGCTTTACATGATTTTCCATAAATCAAGTTATGATACAGTATTTAACAGTTCTTAAATATGTTATATACATCTTGTAAACAACTTTGAGAGGAGAAAACTAAAACTCTTTAACTTAGACACTGAAGTGCTTTAAAGACAAGATCTCTTACTAGAATTTGTGGAATATATATATATATATATATATATATATATATATATATATATATATATATATATATATATATATATATATATATATATATAAAAGATGTTGATTTACCAATCTATCTACATGTTCTAATTAGCTTTGATACAATGTGTAAGAGCAACACTCACTTCATATTTTATTGTCATATTTTAAATAATAAGATTTTAGTAGAATGTACTATATATGTCAATATTAAATACAATTATTTAAACCCTTAACTTTACTTGCTTGCTTAACTAAAGACTAATATCCACTTCAACATGTGGTAATCATTATGTTGTATCAGAGGATTTATTTCCTTGTTGACTCTACCAGAACACTAACAAAGGGATCCTCTTATGACATGTGTAAAACATGACAACACATGAAATTTAGTTAATAAACGCCAAGGATAAACCTCAAGCATAACATCAGATGTTGTCACAAAGTTGTTCTATCTTGAAGACAAACTCTTCTTATACACAAGAATTCTATATAAGACACCTATAGATTTGAATAAGATTAATTTCCATAAAAAGATAAACTTAAAGAATCTTATGTATATTATCAAAAGACACTACACCATGATGCTTGTGACAACACCTTGGGTAATAAAAAGACAATATTCCGAAATTACGGAGAAAGTGTGATATATAAATACCTGCAATTCTAAGCTTCCATTTATTTACTATAAACACCAGGAACTAACTAGTGAAAACATTAGCGATTCTAAACTTCCATTTATTTACTATAAACACCAGGAACTAACTAGTGAAAACATTAGCGATTCTAAACTTCCATTTATTTACTATAAACACCAGGAACTAGTGAAAGCATTAGGCAATATACATGATTCTACAAAATCACTCCAAAACAATCAAGCATATTATCAAATAGCTTGCGCACAGAGATTGTGAATGTTTGTGGTTAGTAAAAAAACACATATGGCAGAGCCATACATAGGGTTGTTCGTGGTATGATTCTATGAAAAAACTAAACCGAACGAATCATTATATAAGTCATCCGAACTGAACCGGACTATTTCCATTTTTTTTAAAACTAAATTAAACCAAAACTTTTGGTTTGGTATAACGGTTCGAAACTCCGAACTGCACTAAACCATTAGAAGACAAAAATTTTCAAACCAAACCATTTGTTTAAGAACCGAACCGTTAAACTTGTTTTTTTTGAAAAAAATCGTTTTTTTTTATATTTTCGAAAAAAAATCGTTTTTTTTAGATTTTCGGAAATAAATCGGATTTATTTTTTATGTTTTTGAAAAAAAGTCGGTTTTTTGAGTTTTTCGAAAAAAACCAGTTTTTTTATATTTTCGAAAAAAATCCGATTTTTTTTATATTTTCGAAAAAATTCGATTTTTATATATTTTCGAAAAAAGTCAGTTTTTTGTATTTTCAGGAAAAAATTTGATTTTTTTTAAATTTAAAAAAAAAATCGATTTTTTCATATTTTCGAAAAAAAGTTGGTTTTTATATTTTCAAAAACAAAATAGGTTTTTTGATATTTTCGAAAAAAAATATCGGTTTTTTGTAATATTTTCGAAAAAAAATCGGTTTTTTGATATTTTTGAAAAAAGTCATTTTTTTATATTTTCAAAAACAAAAACTGTTTTTTTTATATTTTAGAAAAAAAATCAGTTTTTTTTTATATTTTCGAAAAGAAATCGGCTTTTTTATATTTTCTATAAAAATCGGTTTTTTGAAATTTTAGAAAAAAAATCGTATTTTTTTATATTTTCGAAAAAAATAAGTTTTTTGAATTTTCGAAAAAAAATTGGTCTTTTTATATTTTCGAAAAAAATCAGTTTTTTTATATTGTCTAAAAAAATCGGTTTTTTGATATTTTCAAAATAAAATTGGTTTTTTGAAATTTTCGAAAAAAATCGATTTTTTTGATATTTTCGAAAAAAATTGGTTTTTTCATGTTTACGAAAAAAATCGGTTTTTTTTGATATTTTCGAAAAATAATTGGTTTTTTGAATTTGATATTTTTAAAAAATAATCGGTTTTTTGAATTTTTCGAAAACAAATTCGATTTTTTGATATTTTCGAAAAATAAGTCATTTTTTGATATTTTCTAAATAAATCGGTTTTTTGATATTTTCGGAAAAAAAATCGATATTTTCGAAAACAAAGTCGGTTTTTTGATATTTTCAAAAATATATATATTTTTTGATATTTTCGAAAAAAATTCGGTTTTTTTATATTTTCGAAAATAACGATTTTTTGAAATTTTTGAAAAAAAATTGGTTTTTTTGATATTTTTGAAAAAAAATCGGTTTTTTGATATTTTCAAAAACAAAACCGATTTTTTTGAAAACAATTAGCCAGACTTTTCAAAATCGGTTTTTTAAAATTTTCTAATAAGTTAATGATTCACTATTGGTTATGTTTGGTTAATTTTAGTTTGGTTCGGTTCTAGAACCGTTAATAAATAAATGGTTTGGTTCACTAACCAAACATAATGATTCGGTTATTTTAAATTCATTTCGGTTCGGTTTAACAGTTCAGTTCGGTTCATAGTTTTTTTGAACAGCCCAAGCCATGCATGAAGAGGAAATAAAAAATACAAGGAATGAGAGCAAAAATTATAACAACAAAAAGCAATAATTCAAAATACCTGGTTACATAGAAAAAGAACGAAAACAACAACGATTATGTCTTAGGTCCTCGTGGAAGATTTAGCTTCTGTAGAACAAAAATAGTAGTCATTAGCGTTACGAGCAAAAGAACGAAAACAGACCGCTAGTGTTTAGGGTTACGATTTGTGAGAACACGGTTTATGGTTACGGTTTGTGAGAACACTTGAAAGATTCACATGATGCTAATTGTTAGAGTTTTGAAAAAAGATTGAAGACACGAAAGGGTTAGGGATAGGAATTTATGAGTTTGGGAGGGAAGAACTTTAACTTACCGTGGTGATTTTCAATTTTCAGAGAATTTTTTGCTAACAAGCATTTTAGCACTCTGATTTTATAATTTTAGCGCTTTGATTTTTCACATATTTAACACCAGCAAGGGGAACAGCTTATAAAAAAATTGAAGTAAAATGAACAACTAATTTTCTATTAGTGCATTATTTGAATGTAGGCCTGAGTTCGACTCCAACCATTTTTTTTTACAAAAATAATTATTTCAACCAACTATTGAGAACAAACTCATATTATAAGTATTTTATTAAAAAATAAAAAACAATTACGAGAACGGTTTCAAGTTGATAATAAATATTGTTCTCTTTGTGATCTACGAGAACGACTACTAGCCGTTACATAAAATTTGTAAAAAAATATTTACGCTTTTGTAACTGACTATGAATTTTTTTACTCGAAGAGAATAATAATTTTACCTCCTAAAATTAGGCATTGTCGTAGGGTGAAAATGTTGTAGTGTAAGTACTTATTCCAATTCAAACATATCATATACAATGGCAGCAAATGATCCATACACCAATATATGAAAAACATCCATGTATTTCTCCAATTGTAAAAGGTTCATTTTACATGTTACATTGACCTTTATTTTAAAATACTCATCATAATTTATAAGGATGGTTAGAGTTCAAAGAAACATGTGCTCATGCATTCAGAAACTTCTTGGAATTGAACATCCGTGTATCCTTGATTTGTGATCTTACTATCACATATTCATCATTTAAACTTGACATAAATCAACTAATATAGTATTCTTTTTTGTACTCCTATGATATATCATAGTTTGAAATATGCATGTATATATACATGTTAAACATTCGCAAATGGCAAATAATGGAACATGGTAATCCCATAACTCCTTATATTCCCAAGGAAGATTTGTGTGATATATGGTGTTAGGAAGCATGAATCGCACCACCAACGTTCGAGATCTCACCATACACTATTTTAGAAAAAAATTAAGTACCCATTAGGGGAATCATTTACCATTGGGTGCAGGGAAACATGTCGAGATGTGTATGTGAAGCCTTGTCAATCATGAGGGAGATATTTAATGTGTCTCTTTCCATAGACAACAACTTTTTATTAAGACTCTTATACTTCCTTCTATCAGAGGTTGAATTGAATATGAACCTGATAAAAATCACGTTCTACGATGCAAGAACAAGGCCACGCGGGGATCGGGAACTGTTTTGGGTCGCACGCAAGGCCCATAAAGAAGATTAAATTACAAGTATTGATGAAAAAGGGGCACGAAATAATTGGACATTATCCCTGACGATGACACACAATCACGCCTTCAATCACATATATCACCGTCAGATCTAATTGAACGAAAATCCGCACAGGATATTGAATCACACATGAATGGTTTTAACCTCTCATACCATATAAAGACCATCTTATGTCATTTCAGATATTCAATATATCCCTACCATAAAACTACTTTTGCTCATTCACTACCTTAGGAATTGGAATACAATCCTTGGATGTCTATCTCTTTTCCACTACATCAATAGTCTAATTCATCACACAAGAAAACAAATATGTCGTGTCTAAACTTGATTCTGTCACTTTATCATAGGATGTACACGGGTTGGGTTGGACCAGGTTTGACCTAACCCATTACCTAACCCTGTTCAAACTTCAATGGGTTGAGTTCTTCGTCTAACCTGTAATTTCATTGTCAAAACCGAACTGAACCGCCCCATTCATTTATGAGTTGAGATGAATTGGATTCGTAGGTTGTGTTTCAAATAAATAAATAAAGTATTTTTTAATGATTCTTTTTGTCATTTTAAAAAAAATGTAACAGAACTCAATACTACTATACTCATTTATAACACTCAAATTCGATGAAACACATCGTATAATATCTAATAAAATTCATCAACACGACATTACACTTGATAATAATATAAAATTTAACGAGACATGTTATTTCAATAAAATACATAAGTTGGATATAATACAAAAGAAAATAAGAAACAATATTTAATTTTAGAATTACGTAAATTCATTGGTCTAGTAGTATTATTAGTGGATTATATTTTTATTTTTTGAAAAAATAATGGTTATTAGTGAGATATTTATTTTATTTATAATAATAATAATAAAAAAATTAATAAAAAAATTACTTAAACCACGTCAATGAGTTGGGTCAACGGGTTGCAAAATTCAAACTCGATATCCGAATCAAAATTATACATATTATTATAAGTTGAGTTTATACCCATAAATATATGAGTTCGGATAATTTATAAATTGATTAAACTTAAATCAATAAATTTGTGGGCAACCCGCAACTATGGATTTCCCCACTTGATATTATTACGATTTTTATCAATTTTAATTTTGAAAAACTTATCACAGTTGATGGAACAGTAACATGAGTAGTTAAAATTATTCTATAAGTAATGCATGCATTAGTAAAATAATTGATGTCTTAAGATAACACAATATCATACATCTAGATTTTGATTCAACTGTTACAATCTCTCTGATGACTTTTAATTCTTCATATATAATTTCACCATCAAGATCATAAGAATTTCCATGTTTCAAATAAGTTTCAAGATTTATGCAAGACAATTTCAAGTTCTCATAAAAAAATTCCAAAAATATTCTCATATGTGTTATATTGCTCAAATTTTCTATTAAGTAAGTCAAATGATTGATCTACAATGTATAAAAAATAATGAATTCTAAAGGACTCCTCAACAGGCTCAAGATTTGATTATGTGCATTCAGATGGATTTTCATCATATTGTTTCTTTTCTACGAATTTGACGTTTTTTTAGTAAACACACATTCAATGTCCATTTCATTTGCAATTATTTCAGTACTAGTGTCGTACCTCGAAAAATACGATTCTAGAACAAACAACAGAGTCGCCACCTAATTCTATTTATTCTACGAGAGAAAAGGGAGATATAGACATAACCTAAATTGGATAAGAAATGGTCAACGAAACCACTAATTTAAGTTCGGGAGTCAGTTACGCAAAGGAAAGGTATCAAGCACCCCTCACGTCCGTTGTACTCAACGGGAACCTCTTAGTCTAATTTGCGCTTAAATGTTAACTTATTTTGTTGTCTTCTTTTTGTTAAGATTGCTTATTAAAGGGAAAAGAAAATTATTATTTATTATGGGGAAAGGTTAAGTTTTTTATTATTGTGCTCGCGAAGGATTAAAATCCTTGTGCCTACGTTCCCCTGTGCAATGGGAAAGTCAGAGCTTCGTAGTTCGTGCAACTACGATTTGTGATTTTTATTGAACGATTGTTTGAAATTCTTTCTACTGCTAAGCATTGGCTTATCTGCTCGCGATGGGAGGCTGAAGCGCTAGCTTGTTTGCGAGATAGAAAGATTTAAACAATGTTCGTTTTTGAAAAAGATGTTTGATCTTTATTAAAGTGTTTTAAACGAGAGGGAGAATGAACCACGTCGCGTGGGGCTAGCCCAGGAGTGATTACATTCCAGAACGTGCGGAGTGCTAGACTCCGGAGCTCTGTTCTTTCGTTGATTAATTATGAAAAATGATTTGGATTGGTTGGTAAGTTTAAAATTGTATTTGAAAAGAAAGAGACAAGTCGTCATCTTTAAGGGAGATATCTCGCCTAATCCACCACAAACATTTGAGGAAGAGAAATCGAAAGAAGCTTTAAACTTGGATACGAGGATCGACAAGCAATGCCACATTCTTTCTTTGAGAAATAAAATCGGAAGAAGCTTTAAACTTGGATATGAGTATCGACAAGCAATGCCACATTCTTCCTTTGAGAATAATTGTTTGTAAGATTTTGTTTGTGTTTGTGGGTGATAGGAGGAATATCTTCCTATGGAGATGAATCATGTCTAATCCTTTTAAGATTGTTGAATTGTTTTGAATACGAAAGAGTGAATGAATTACAAATCGGGGGCTAGCCCCAACAGTAATTCAATTATAGCACCCGAGGAATGCTAGATTCCTGAGTTCAGTTCTTCGTATAGTTAATTTAAAGGTTTCCGTGCTTTAGGAACGAAAGGGTGAATAAACCACATCGCGTGGGGCTAGCCCAGGAGTGATTTAATTCAAGAACGTGCGGAGTGCTAGACTCCGGATTTCAGTTACTCGTTATTTGATTTGTGAATTAAGATGCGATTTAAGATTTACGTTTTGAAAACGAAAGAGCGAATGAATTACAAATCGGGGGCTAGCCCTAACAGTAATTCAATTCAAAAACTCGAGGAATGCTGGATTCCTGAGTTTAGTTCTTACGTTAATTAATTAGACGCGTAATGTCGTGTAGACGGCAATCACAAGTGACCGACTTACGTGTGTGCAAATGTAGGCGCGATGAATTGTTTGATTGATTAATTAAGCCGAGTGTTTTAAATACGAAAGGGCGAATGAACCACAACGCATAGGGCTAGCCCAGGAGTGATTGCATTCAAGAACGTGCGGAGTGCTGGACTCCGGAGTTCAGTTCTTTCGCAAATTAATTAGTTCAAAAGCTTTGAAGAAAATCACAATTTGTATAAGAGATTTAGGATTTAAAATCGATGGTGAGGTGCAAGTGAATAATTAAGTGTAAAAGCGGCACCAAGACTATGATGAAACACAAAAGAAATGAAATTGAGGTTTAGTGATACCTAATGGAGAAGGTCCATTGCCTCTTCAATATGCGCAAAATAAATCAAGGATAATTGTCAGAAGCTCTACACAATCAATCAAATTAGTCCAAGTGTTCAACATCATACTTTAACCAAGGATCAACTAAACCAAAATTCTAAGTGTTTATTCAAGAGAAATCAAAGGTCTAGCAAACTATTTATCAAATCTTAACAAAAAGATTATTCTAACAATTAGTTAAAGATAAAATAAAATCTAATCAAAATTAACTACAAACAAAACAGTCAACTAAAAATTAATATAGAATTTAATCAACCTTCAACTAATATCAAACAACATGAAATTTTAAACAAAATCAACAAAGCAACTTAACACGGTGGGAGAACTGACTTTTAGTCATGTTGCGGATAGCAAGAGTCGCCACCGACTTTTATTTTATCCAAATGGAAAGGACATAAAAGAACAGGAAATACCTTTTTTAAAAGACTTGGGTTCGGGGGGTAGGTTATATAAAGGGAAGGTGTTAGCACCCTTTATATCCATGGTTATCCATGGGCTCTTAGTTACTTAGCTCACTTAAATTGTTTTTGAAAAGTGTAGTGTGTAATTAGAAATTTTCTAAGTACTTTGTAATGATCCTCGTATGGATGTATACAAAGCCTTATTTGAAAATGTTTGTAAGTATTGTGAGGTGTGAAAAGTATTTTTTGAAGTGTGAGCAAGTAACTATGAGGTACCTACCCTAAGCTAAGTCATTCAAGTTCTTTTATGTTTCTTCAAAAGTAAGACTATCCCTATTATTAAGGAATAGGTAGTCATTACTTTGGATTTGTATAAGGGACAGGTGTAGGGTCATCGTATGGTCAATGAAGGCAACTTAAGGGGTGTCTTTAGCAATTCGTATGGACTATCACCATTTATTCTAAGGGACAAGATCATTATTCCGTAGGCAACCTCGAAGGGACTTGATCTTTTAAATCTGTAGGGACTTGATGATTTTATAAGTGAAGGGACTTTGCTTAAGACACCCATATATTCGAGGGACTTGCGGATAGCAAGAGTCGCCACCGACTTTTATTTTATCCAAAAGGAAAGGAAATAAAAGAACAGGAAAGACCTATTTTAAAAGACTTGAGTTCGGGGGGTAGGTTATACAAAGGGAAGGTGTTAGCACCCTTTATATCCATGGTTATCCATGGGCTCTTAGTTACTTAGCTCACTTTGTTTGTTTGCAAGAGTGTAGTGTGTGATTAGAAAAATTTCTTTAAGTACTTGGTAATGACCCTCGTATGGGTGTATACAAAGCCTAGTTTAGAAACTCTGAGGTGTAAAAGTAATTTTGAAAAGTGTGAGCAAGTAACTATGAGGTACCTACCCTAGATTAAGTCTTTCGTGTTCTCGTATGTTCTTTCAATGGTAAGACTATCCCTATTATTAAGGAATAGGTAGTCATTACCTTGGATGTTAAGGGACATATGTAGGGACATCTGGATATAGGCAACTGTAAGGTGTCTTTAGCAACTCGTAGGGACTTATCATCTTTTATTCGAAGGGACAAGATCATTTATCGTAGGCAACATTGAAGGGACTTGATCTTATAGAATGAAGGGACTTGATGATATTTGTGAAGGGACTTTGCTTAAGACACCTTACTTGACCTTTTGAAATAGGCAATATGAGAGGTGACCCTAGAAAGTGCAAGATGGCGATCAAAGATCGACTTACGTGTGTGCGTGTTTATATTCAAATATTTATCTTGTTTAAGTTAATTATTCTAAATTAATTTTAATTACAAGTATGTTATTCACACCCTAGAATTACTAACCACACAGTAAATACAATCATAATAAGAATAAAGCAAAAATATAAGTCTAAACTATTACAAAGCTTCGGGACAATTACAATATAATCGAGAAATATAATAAAGATAAATAATAATAAATAAGCAATAATAATCAATAATAATAAGAATTAAGAATAAAGGTTAGAAAAATAAAAATAAGAGAAATAAGAAATTAGCAAAACAAATTAATATTAGAAAAGATTTTTTATATTTAATTAAGAAAATAGGTTTTAATAATAATAAATAAATACTAAATTATTCACATATTTAACAAATGATTAATGATTAATTATAATTTATAAAAATATTAGGTTAAATTTTAAAGTTAAGAAAAACTAGGGTTAGGGTTAGGGTTATAAAAATCAGGGTCAGGGTTATGGTTATGAGAATTAGGGTTTTTGATTATTAATTTAAACCTAATTAGTTTATTTACAAAAAATATATACAATATTAATAAATATAAAATTATAAAATAAATATAAACAATTTGATTTTAGGAAAATAAAGTTTGAATTTTTAAAATATGAGTTTTTATATAAGAAAATAATATAAACATTTGTTTTAGAAATTGTTTTTTTAAGAAAATTAAATAAATATAAAATAAACAAGAACAAAATAAAAAAAAATTGAGAAAAAGAACATACCTGGGTCTGGGATTCAAACCCAGGCCCTAGGCTTTCCACACTCTGGACCAACAACGTTACCACCAGGCCATGCGCGTCTTGGCATTCATGATAGGAATAGCAATCCTTTTATTATAAACCTGTAAAAATAAAAAATAAAACGCAACAAAACAAAATGGCCTGGGGGGAATCAAACCCAGGACCATCATATTCACACTCAAACACACAAACCAGCTGAGCCACATGGGTCGCGTTCAACATACAATCAGTAATAAAACATTATATTTTAAAACCAATTTTTGAATTTTAATTTCAGCGCCAATTCATCATTTTCTTCCTTGGTTCCTGCGAATGTACCTGCGAAATTACATACAAGATTTCCTGCGAATTTTTCCATATTCATAACCTGCGAAAATCGTATCTTATAGCCAGACCTATGGTTTCATCAAATTAATTAGGTTAATGTGGTCCTTGGGATGTATACAGTCTAGCCATGGTCTTTGAATGGATTTATATTGCTCCACACGCAAAAACCCTAAAACGAGCTACAAACCCTAACAATGGTGGAACTCCAAACCTGCATCGAAACTTATAACAAACCACCCAGAATCCATCTACATCATTCAACAAACAATATTACTAGCTCAAAATTGATTAATCATACATTAAACTTATGAATCGAAAAAAAAATTGACATAAAACCGATTCGGTTTTCATTATTCAGGAGGTTATGAATGCTTATGATGGTGCAAATAGTATCAAGAGAGTCCAAGGATCATGTCTATGTCCTTAGAATACCTTTAATTTCCCTGTAAATATGAAATCGAAAATTGAAATTTTAAGGAAAATTTTGAATGTGAAAAGTGTTCTTGGAGGCTGCAAAAATCGTCCCTCCTGTTTGTGATCACTTGTATACTTATATTATAAGCAAATTAGGTCAGAAAGTTGTAGGTTTATGGGCTTTTTAGAGATTACTTGATCATGAAGATTCAACTTGCTATTTTGGTCAAAAAATCACACAAATCCTTTCCCCTTTGGTTGAGCACGAATTTGAATCTCCCAATCAACTTTAAATCTTGTTTATGAGTTTCTAGAATGAGAATCATATCAAATATTGAGCTTTTCATATTTTATTTTGATTTAAAATGATTTTTAATGTATAAAATCAAAATAAATAAAATAAAATAAATAAAAATTTGAATAAATGATATTTTATTCGTGCATGGTGTCATGGTAGTGATTGGGTCATAAAAATGCAAGCCCATGTGGAAAGAATTGGTTCTAAGACCCCATTTGCTCAATAAACCTCTCAAGTATTTCCCAACTTTGCAAAGACACACATCCCTCAATTTTAAGGATATGAAGGTGTTATTGTACATTTTGGAAAGCTTAAAGAGTCCTCTAACAAACATATTTGGTCTCATGTCCATATCTTTTACCATTTTCAAGTTATGCCCTTTGGAAGATGTTGACTTTTTGTTGACTTTTAAAATGACCTATAATGTCTTAGCCCATACTTTCCAAATGAAGCATTTTTGGGCTTGGCTTGTGAGACACAAAGTTGTAGAGAATTCAATTTCCTTCAAAATGAGCTTTAGATGGAAAATTCTTGATGAAGCATGTGAAAGTTATGGCTGGTCAAAGTTTAGTTGACTTTTCCTTTGAAAACCCTAATTTAGAAACTCCTGATTCTTAATGATCTGAAATCTCCTTGATGAATCATGATCAACCCTTGATCAAATGATGAATTTTACTTCATATACTTGATGTTGGCAAAAAATCATGAAGTTTGACTTTGGTTTGACCACAGTTGACCTCAGTTTGACTTTTTAACTGCTTTGACTGATTTTAGCCTATCTGATCATCTGACTGAGCAAACCTTTTGGGAAAGCCTTGAAACTTGACATAGGGATTATTGAAGACATATAGGATGTTATGAAGCTCACTTGAGGCCTTGGAAATCCATTTAGTCTGATTGAAACACAAAACCCTAGTTTAGGATGCATTGTTTAGGAGAAGGCTTTGTCTGAGGGAACCTTGTGAACCTTGTGAACCTCTTGGGACACCTTAGTACACAATGTCTTGTCTAGGTGAGGGCAAATTTTGGGGTGCAACATCTGCCCCTGTTCAATTTTCTGAAACCTGAGGAGTTAGATTGGCCTGTGTGCCATTCGTGACTTGGAAGGTTGAAGGGGATTGAACATAAAAGCCCAAAAATTTGCATTGCCGGTGCATAAAGTAACACTGCTGATTGGTTGCATATACTGGAGTGTGTAAACACCCCAAATTTTCCCTCACCCATTCACATCATGGCTTGTGATATTTTCATATGCATAAGTTCAATCATAGCATCTCATATTGCATATTTGCTTCACTGCATTACTTCTGAGTCATCTGCATCTAGGGTTTGTGATCTGAGCAATCCAAGAGCCTCTTGATCCACTCCAAAGGTCATCAATCACTTCAAAGGGGTACATGTATGTTCAATCATCATATTATATCCCCACAAAGTCAAGAAAGTCAAAAATCACAAGAACTGAGAAAAGGCATGGAAGCAGAGCCAGGGTTGACTGCACAGATGACCTAGAATTAGGGTTTTGGTTTCAAAGGCCATAACTCCAAATTTTTTGGTCATTCTTGTTTATATTGGTCTCTATATGGTATAGGGATCATGCATATCAATTTTCATGAAGAAATTCCATGGGGAAGGCATATGATCAAGAGTTGACTTTTTGAGCAAGTTAGTGCAAAATCAGAGCATCTGAGGCCCCCAATGACCCAACCAAGGGGTGTTATTCATCATTTTGATTGTGTATGATCTTTATTTGATCATAGAAGATGTTATAAGTTCACAAAATTGAAGAATTTCAAGCCATTTGCAAAGTTGACTTTTTGGGAAAATGACTTGTAATGGAAACTTGCCATTTTGGGAAACTTTTTCAACCCTTGCTTTTTGATTCAAAAATGCTTCAAATGGGAAAACTTTGGTCATGAAAGTTGTAGAATGGATCATTCCATTTTCAAAAAGTACAAGAACTTGTTCTAATTCATTTTGGATCAAAAGTTATGGCTTGTCAAAGTTGGGAAAAATCACATAATTTCAAGTTTTCTACCAAAGAGGCAAAGTTGCAAAACCACTTGCCAAGACAAATTGTGCTATCAAATGGACTTCTAACCTTCATACAAACATAAACCAAGGCCTAAGGATCAGATTGCATCAAAATTTTACTCATTTTCATGGCTTGTGGATCAAGAAATGTCAAAAGGGCCAAAGATGAACAAAGTTGCAAAACCTCATTCAAACCCTAATCCATGTGCTGGCTGGCTTCAAAACTGATCCTATGGTTCTCCTCACTTCTTGCTGCGCAGGACACCCCTCTTGTCCTTGGCTAGCCATGAGCCCATACCTCTCTTACACAAAGCTTGACTTTTTTGCAAAAGACCCATACCAATCACAATAGGGCACAACCACTCTTCTGACCTACCCAAGATTGATAAGTGGACCAAATACAACACAACACAACACACAACTCATGCTGAAGCTCTCCCCAAGCCATAGTTCAAGAAACTCACCCCTTATGCATTTTGCTTCGAATCACACAGCACAAGCTTCAAACACACAAACAAACTTCACCATTGATCTCAACATGACTCACTGATCACAAACCAACCATTGAAACAACCTGAAACTCACTGAAACCAAAACACGATTTCCTTCCCCCCTTGAACAGAACTCTGCCAATCTCCCAAACCAGCCACTTTCAAAGCATTCTAAGCTCAATTCCATCATCAGGAGGATCAAAGGAGAAGGTTTGTGCAAAGCTTGAGGCCAGGAAGCTTGGAATCAGAGGAACCCCAGCTCAGGTAACCATCCAAAACATTTTTCCAGAACTTCATTTACTTGTTATGAATTGATTCTACATGTTATCCTGATCATCATGATGTGTTTAAAAATGAAAATGGTGGAGTATTGAGTATGTATGAGTTGTCTGAAACTTTCTGCCCTAAATTTGTTTTTCTTCGATTTGCATGATTGATGAATGAAAAATGGTTTTTGTTTGGGGGTTTTGATTCAGTGATGAGTGGGGTTTGATTATGGGCAGAGAGATTTCATTTTTATGGAGTTTGGAGAGAGTTAGAAAAATGGCTCGTCGGAGAAGACGACCAGAACCACTGTTCCGGCAGTCTGAAAGTCATTAGCCCTAATTTTGTCATTAAATGAAGTTTGAATGTGGAGCGTAGATTAGGCTGACTAAGTCAATCCCCCGCGCGTTTCAATGGCCCAGATTCCTCACTTAACCCTAATCTCATTTATTTAAATTAATTAATTAAGATTAGTCAGTTTGAATTTCAACCACTGGATCACGCGCGCAGTCAACTCCCGCGTCTCAACTTTGAATGCCAGCCTTAGGATCAGTTGACCTCTCATTTTATTCTATTTTATTTCATTTAATTTCATTTATTTTGTACATTTATTTAAAAATAGCAAAACACTTTGAAAAATTTTGAAATTTTTTATCAAACCCTTTATTAATTTTCAGAAACCAAAAATATTTTTATTTTTATTTTTTGCATTAAAAATTATTTTTAAATCATTTAAAAGATTATTTTTAATTAGTTAATGAAAATTAATTAATTAAAAATACTTTTAGGTATTTAAAAATCACAAAAAAATTCATGTAACATTTAAAAACATTTAGAAACATTGTCCAACTCTCAAACCAAATTTATTTTTTGTTCTTGATGCCTTTTGATCATTTTCAATGGAATTAATTTCATTTCAAGGTATTATTTTGATTCAAACTTCAAAAATTCATTTCTGCCTAACCATTGAGAGTTGGATGATGATTCTTTTTGCATTGCATCTTGCATAACATGTAGTTTATAGGATTAAATTGGCATGAATTGATCTTGCATTTCCCATTTGTTTGGAATTTTCTTGTCAAGGTACCTTAAAACCCTAGCAATCTTAGGAAGTTCATAACCCTCACTAGGTTAAGAGTTGGATCCCCTCCTTTGGGCAGTGAGTTTGTCTAGGTTTAGGGTTCCTTTGAATGCATTTTCAAATTTTTATCATGATGTTTGCTTCTGGTTTTGAATTTTGTTTTGTGCATTGATCATGAACCCTAATTTGGGCCTTCCTTTGCATCCATTTCTCATTTGCTTGCATCCAATGACTTGCCATGACATTTTGTGCATTCATTTGATTCATAATACATCTTAAGACATATTAGAATCATGTTTGATCATTGCATCTTTCATTTGCCATGTTATATGTTCCTTGCATTCCATAACTTTTCATGTATGTTCATGGTTCAATGCATGCCTCATTTGCATCATTATGTTTGTTTGATCATTCCCATGTCTTACATCATGTTTGTATCATCTCTTAGCTTCATTAGCATCATACTTATGCTTCTGGTTGTGGTTTGCCTCATGACATTGCATCTCATTTGCATTGCATTTCATTTGCTTATGCTAACTTTTCAGGTGGTAAGTTGTTTTGAGAAGTGAATTTGCCTTCACTTCTCACAATCTCTTCTCATTCCTTTCTTGCATCATTGCTGAATTTTGTATTTGTTTTAGAGTGAGCTTGCTCATTCATGTTCATCTCTTATTTTCTTTCTTCAAGCAACTTGACTTCTTAAATGAAGCAAGTTGTTTTGCTTTTTCTTGCTCCTTTCATCTGCTTCCTTCCTGGTGGTTTCTCTGAAGATCTTCTTGCAAACCTCATTAACCCTAGGATCTCCAAGCATGATAATAATTAGGGTTTGATTAGTCCCCCACTTAGTTTTTACATTTGTGTCATCTTTGAGTCTTCTCTTCTCATCTCATAATCAGGGACTAAACCCTAAAGGCTTTAAGGCTTTGTGATTAAGCTTATGCCTGCATCCTTCTATTAGGATGGAGTGTATAACTTTAATCCTAAGTGTTAAACCCTTAATGTGTTTAAATCCTTTAATCAATTCACCTAATAATCATCAAGACACCAAACTTGTAACTTGGGCCTTGCATTAGGGTTCTAATTCTTCCTTAATTGGTTAAGAAGGACTAACCCTAGTGTTAATGGACAAGTCCCCCTCAAGTTGTCTTACAAACCCTAAAAATCATTTCTTCATCTTATCATTAAATAAATCCACTCTAATGAAGGCTTTGTTTTGTTATGAGTTTAATCCCTAATCATGGATTAAGTTGAGGAGTCTTCCTCAGCTTAAGTGTTCTCATCTATTATCCTTCTATTAGGATGGTGTAATGAGTCCATTAAATCCTTGATTATGGCTTAATCTCATTACTTAACACTAAACAAAAACAACAAAAACATCTAAATAATTACAAGTAGGTTAATGATCTTAACCCTACATCATGGTGATTAAGTGTAAGATGCTGACTTCACACTTAAGGTATTCTCATTACCCCTAGTCAGAGGGAGGATGTGATGAGTTTACTAATCCATTGGTTTAGGCTTAAGCTCATTTTCTTATAACAAACTTCAAAAAGCAATAAAAGACTGAAAACTCAAAAAACAAACAATAATCGTCTCCTTCGGGATTCTTTTCTCATCATCTTCACTCACAAACGAGAACTTGCCTCCTCCGTCTAATGCAAGACAGTTTGCACCTGAGCCAGACAGGTCATACACTTGAGCATAGACAAGCAAGCAGTTCACAAGTCAATTTACCTTTCAGTCTCTTTGGGTCGAACTACGGTGTTCTGACTTCCTCATTGCACGAGAGGATACGTAGGCATAACTTAACAGTTATCGAACAAAAGTATCTGTATATTCCCCCTCCTTCCAGCTTCATTCTTTAAGCCTCATAGTCTTGAGCTTCATACTCTTGTTCTTACACTGACACTCCTCTTATACACCTCACATTTCTTTTACACTGACACTTGCATTCTTTCCAGCTTTGATATACAAATTGCACTGACACTACCCCTTTTTAAACACAAATCTTTTAAGCGTGGATCCCGTCGAGTACGGCGGACAATCTGGGTGCTAATACCTTCCCAGGTTGTAACCAACCCCCTTTCTCAGTCTCTCTGGTTCGCGACCTGGCTTCATTTAGCGGGAGCGACAACTTGGCGACTCTGCTGGGGAACCTTATACTGTAACCATGGCTTCTGGTTCTTTTTGTGGGTTCCTCCTAGCGCTTGTTTGATTTGTGTTTACTGGGGTGTTATGTGCTGTTTATGTTTGTCTATTTGCTTTATTTATGTACAGTTATTTATTGCTTTCTTTACAGCTTTATATACTTCATACTGTCATACTGCTATCTGGCTGGATCTGGTTTATTGTTTTGGTGGGTGGGGTTCACTGAGAGTTTAAGGTCCTATACCTGGGACCTGAGTGACACCTAGGCTAGAGTGGTTCATGTTCTTTCCCATTCCATTTCGGTCTGGTGCGGGAATATGAAACACGGTTCAGATGTGGGTTTCTTCTTGAGAACTCTGTGCTACAGATTTCTTGTAGTGCTAGGGCTATCTAGGAAGCCTGCTAAGTCTGGATGACCTTTATTATGACCTTCAGAAACTGAGGTGAATTAGAGGAGGATCTTTTATGGTTATTGTAAACACTGTACCTCCGGGTTAGAAGTGTTTACACTTCTCATAACTGATCCAAGTCTGAGGATCCTTGTTTTAGAACACTGCCTGTGAGGGGGTTGGGATGTTTACAGGTTTGCAGGAACCCTTGACCACATCATACCTTGTTTCTTGTTTTGTTTAAGAGTACCTCACCTTGGATAGTTCTTGTGATTTAACCCTGGACATGTGGCTCTTTATTTGAGTCCCCCACCTTGGTTACTGGATTTTTGAACCTCCATCTGGACTTCTTGAACATACATGGACTTATATCCAGACATATAATCAGATCCAGCTTGATCACAAACCCTTGCATATCATTTGCATACATCCTCATTGCATCATTTAACATTTGTTTATTTGTTTTTCAGGGTATCCATATCACATCTGGCTTGGTTTTGACCCCTTCATCTGCATAGACCCTTGTTTCATCAGCTATTTGCTTCAGCTATTTTCATCAGTTTCCTGCTTCAGTTATTTCCATCATCATCACCAGCCTATCAGTGGCTAATCTCCAATATCAGTCTTCATCATCAGCATCTGCTTTCAGCTCTTCATCAGCAGTCATGGCACCCAAGAAGAGCAACATTTCATACCATTTCTTTGAGCCTGTGCTAGCAGGCATCAGGCAGGTCCAGGCACTCATCACCCCAGACCATATCCCATTATTCAGAGAGCATTATGGAGGCATCCTTGATATGGTTATGGACTTAGACCCTTCTCAGAGGAGTTTGATCCACATTTGCCTACAGTTTTATGACCCTCCTTTAAGATGCTTCACTTTCCAGAACTTTCAGTTGGGACCTCTGCTGGAGGAGTTCTCATCTTTAATTGGAGTACCTGTCAGGGGTGGTGTCCCCTTCAACCCTGAGATGACTTCTCCCAGCAATGGAGAAGTGGCAAGAGCACTGTATTTGGAGCCTATATTGATTGAGCAGAACATGACAACAAAGGCTGGAATCCCTGGATTGCACTTGGACTTTCTGACTTCTCAGGCCATCCTGAAGGCCTCCTTGGGAGAGTGGAGGGTAGTTTGTGCATTGTTAGCCCTCAGTATATATGGGGTTGTACTATTTGCAGATGAGCCCAAGTTTATCAGCAAGAATGCCATTCATCTCTTCCTCCTGAGGAACCCAGTGCCCACATTGCTGGGAGATTTCTATTATTCTGTCCATCAGAGGAATGAAAAGCAGAGAGGGAGATTGGTGAGATGCTGTGCTCCTCTATTTCACACTTGGCTGCTTAAACACTAACCCAAAACTGATGCCTTCCTGAACCCTCACCAACAGAAGAATTGGGCCAGGAGGCTTATTGCTTTGACCTCAGATGACATCAAGTGGTGCACCCAGAGCACCAAAGGCAGGGACATAATTACTTGCTGTGGGCAGTTCCCCAATGTACCTCTGATAGGAGTGAAGGGTTGCATCAACTACAATCCTTTGCTATTTAAAAGACAATTGGGCTATGCTTTGGTTCACCCTCCTAGAGTGCAAGACTTGGCTGAAACCCTGTATTGTGAGATAAAGCCTAATCTAGCTGTTGTCAGACAAGCATCCTGGGCTTGGGACAACATCCAGACAAAGGGGATGGCCATTCTTGGGAGATGCAACAATATGGCCTCAGCTCAGTATTATGAATGGTCCCATGCTAGAGCTCAGATTTCTGGGATGCCTTTCACCATTGAGGATGCACCTGGACCATCCACAGTACCACCTCCAGCCACTGTCAGCTTGGAAGAATTTGAGAAGCTGAAGGAAAGGAATGAGAACCTGTCTCAAGCTCTGAAGAAGATCCTCTGGGAGAGGAGTGATGGTCGTATAGACATTGAGAGGTTGGAGAAGCTTAGAGTGGAGCATCTGGCTAAGATTGAGAAAGCAGAAGACTACATCAAGAAATCAAGAGCTGGAGAGCAAATATTGAAGAATGCCTGTAAAGAGGCCCAGTTTCAGAAGGCTAGAACTGATCTCTACCTAGAGGAAAGTCAAGCTAGGTGGGTCAGGATCACTGAAGCTCGCACTCAGGAGGATAAGAGAACTCAAGCTAGGATTGAGCAGTTGGAGGCTAATGAGAAGAAACAACAGGAGGCTTTGCTGGCAGCCCAGAAGGAGATTTCAGAATTAAAGCTTAGGGCTGGTGTAAAGAGGTCAAAGGACCATGATAGGCACAAGAAGCTAACCACTGCTATTGCCACCAGAAACCTTCTTATCAGGAACATCACAGAGCATCCGGCTGGTCCTGTAACTGAAGCACTTCTGAAGGAGGTTAAGGAGGATGAGTTTGGCTTAGATGTTTGACTTATTTGCTTGTTGTTATTCCCATTTCATGTACTTTTCTTTTATGTTGTATTTTGACCCTTCAGGGGCATGTGTTGTAAAAACAGACTATGTATTATTCACCATTTGTAATGTATTTGTCAGTTTGTTTCACTGAGTTTTCTTTCTCTCAAGCAACATCAAAGCATCTTCCTCAGGGTCTGGAAAGGTCAAAACCAAGTGCCAAGCCGGATACCTTGGAAAATAAATAAGCATACTGCATTGCATGCTAACTTTTGTTTTTTTTTTGTAGGTTTTTGCTTTGTTTGTTTCTAACTCTGTTGTGATTCAGGAATTATTGCTCGCCGTCGGGTGTTCCCTCTCAACCGTCTGCACAGATATCCTACTCGCAACAACCTTCCTGGTATCCAAATGGATCAAGTACAGCAAGATTTGGAAGAGGTCAGAACTCAGATGGCTAATGAAAGGCTGGAGATGAGAAACCAAATGACCCAGTTCATGGAAGTAATGAATGGCTTGGCTCAAAGTCAGGAAAGATTGAGGGCATTGGTAGAAAGACAAACCCCGGAAGAACCTCCCCTGGGAACTGGAGGAACAAGTAACAATGAAAGGGGTCAGCCTCATGTTAATCCACCAGTATATGGGCCTCATCTACATCCGGAAGTCATCATCTCGGGTAATGTGCAAGGGAATACTACTGGAGGAAGGATCTTACAGGAAGACCCCCAGGAAGAACAATTCACTGTGATGGGAGCTGGGGATGAAGTTTATGATAGGAGGTTTGATGAAATTGCTGAGAAGTTTAGATCTCTGGAGTCTCAAAACTCCCTAGGCTTTGATGTCATGGACATGGGGTTAGTGGATGGGGTAAGGATTCCCCACAAGTTTAAACCCCCATGCTTTGAGAAGTACAATGGAACTTCCTGTCCACGAACTCACTTGCAGTCTTTTCTGGGAAGACTTAAGGCATACACCATGGATGAAAAACTGTGGATGTTTTACTTTGAAGATAGTTTGACTGGGGCTTCAAGAGAGTGGTACTCTCACTTGACCAGGGCTACCATCAGATGCTGGAAAGACCTAGCTGAAGCTTTCATCAGGCAGTACCAATACAAACTAGACATGGCTCCTAACAGGACCCTCCTAATGGGAATGTCTCAATCCTCCAGAGAAAGCTTCAGGGAATATGCCCAGAGGTGGAGACAGCTTGCTGCTGCTGTCCAGCCACCCATGTCGGAAAGAGAAATGGCCAACATGTTCATGAACACTCTACAAGGAACATATATTGATAGGCTAGCTGCCTTTTCTTCCACCAGCTTCGCTGACGTAGTCATAGCTGGGGAAAGAATTGAGAGCCTTCTGAAGATGGGTAAGATTTCTGATAATGGTGCAAGTTCGTCAAGCAATCCCAGGAAGCCTTTCGTGGGACCTAGAAGGACTGGTGAGACAAATGCCATTTATGCCAACAGGGGCAGACCTCAGCATGTCCACAGGTCAGTAGCAGCTGTCACTATTCCAGCTCTAATTCCTCAGCAACCAGCATATCAACCACTACAACAACCACACTATCAACAGAAAGTTCAGTATCCGCCACAAAGAACCTACAACAACAACAACAGCAGCAATCAACAGCAAAGACTCTTTCAGCAAAGACCATCACAGGCAAATAGGGTGATTGACCCTATCCCTATGTCGTATGCTGCCTTGTTGCCACAACTCCTGAAGCTCAACTTGGTTGAGTTAAGGATATTGGTACCTCCAGATCCTTCCAATCTTCCAAGAAATTACGATGTCAACGCCAGATGTGCTTTTCATTCTAATGCACCTGGCCACAATACTGAGAAATGCAGGGCTTTACAAATGAAAGTACAAGATCTGGTAGATTCTAAAGCCCTCAACTTTGCACCCCCACCAAATGTCAACAAGAATCCCATGCCTAATCATGGAGGGCCAAGAATTAATGCCATTGTGGAAGACAAGCCATCTTTCTTGATCACCAATGTTGGGCAGATCCGGACACCTCTGGTAGAAATTAAAGCCCAGCTTCTAGAGTGCCAGATGTTCCCCGGGTGTGAGCTCGGTTGTGGTTATTGCAATATTTCAGTCAACGGGTGTGATAACTTGAGAAGCGGCATAAATGGTCTTATCAAAAGTGGTATCCTTCAGATCACAACTTCAGCGCCTACAAATCCAGCAATCCCTTTGGCAACAATTCCTGACTCTTCTACAACTGCAACAACAATCATTCCGACCAATTCATCAATATCATCAACAATGGCTCCATCCATCACGTCAGCAAATCAGATATCAACAACCATTTCTTCTACAACATCAGCACCCATTTATTCAGCAGGATCTTCTACAACGCTAACAGAAATTAATGAAGATATTTCAGCAGTCACCATCTACTATGTTCCGTCATTTGTTCCTCCAAACAACAACTTTCAACAACAAGCAGTGGCATCTCCTTCCGGACCACCAGTCACCATCTACTACGATCCGCACACCATTTCAGTACCCTCCTCTGCTGCAGTCAGTCCAGTTACCATCACGGTGCCTGGACCAGTTTCATATGAAAGCAGTAATGCCATCCCCTGGCATTATGGCTCTGACCTCTACTGCAACGGGGAGAAAATCACTTTGGATTCTTCAACCTCTTCTCCATAGATTGATAATGTTGGGGGAGGCGGAGGCTTCACCAGAAGCGGACGCCTTTTTGCCTCGCAAACTCAAAGACCTAATGCCGAAGCAGAAGCTGCTGCCAAGGCAAAGGGAAAGAGTGTGGTATTTGAAGAGCCGACTGTCAAAGAGACTCAGAAGACATCTTTTGAACAAGATGTAGACGAGTTTATGAGAATCATAAAGAGAAGTGATTACAAGGTGGTGGATCAGCTTCACCAAAATCCCTCAAAGATCTCCATATTATCCCTGTTGATGTGTTCTGAAGCTCACAGGAATGCATTATTGAAAGTCTTGCACGCAGTATACGTGCCAGAGGAGATCACTGTTAATCAGCTAGAAACTGTGGTGGCAAATGTCAACACCAGTCATGGACTGGGCTTTACCAATGCTGACTTAACAACTGAGGGACGTAACCACAACAAGGCTTTACACATCACTCTAGAATGCAAGGGTGCTGTTTTATCTCATGTACTGGTGGACACTGGGTCTTCACTCAATGTTCTACAAAAGAAAGCCTTAGTGAAGCTGGAGTATGATGGCTTGGCACTGCGTCCAAGTAATTTAGTGGTGAGAGCATTCGATGGCTCTAAAAGATCAGTGCTTGGGGAGATTGATTTGCCTGTGATGATTGGCCCGCAGACCTTCAAGATTACCTTCTATGTGATGGACATTCAGCCGGCCTACAGCTGTTTGTTGGGTAGACCTTGGATCCATGCCGCTGGCGTAGTTACGTCTACCCTTCACCAGAAGCTGAAATTCGAGTGGGAAGGCCAGATCATCACCATCTGTGGTGAAGAGGACATCTTTGTTAGCCACTTGGCTACGTATAAGTACATTGAAATGGATGGAGAAATCCATGAAACCATGAGCCAGGGGTTTGAGGCCCTGAACATTAACGAAGCATCTGCTGTACTGGGAACCTCCATGACGTCTTATCAGCAAGCCAGGAAGGTTGTTGAAGAGGGTACTGCCCAAGGCTGGGGCAAGCTGCTACCTGTGGAGAAGAAGGAGGACAGATTTGGGTTGGGTTACAAACCAACTCAACAAGATCAATCGGAGGCTGCTAAGAAGCCCAATTTTGTCAGCGGGGGAATGCTCACCCCGGATACAGTGAACAACTTGGAAGATGATTCGGAAGATGAACGTAACCTGGGGAGCTGGATACGTCCAAGGATCCCGGGGAGCCGTATCTCAAACTGGTCTTCCCAGGAAATTATAAGGGTTACTCCTGCAGAGTAATTATTATTTCCTGTACATTTTAAGCATGCATCAAGTCTTGCATCTTGCCCAAGATAACAAGACTCATTTTGTAATCGGGCCATCTTGTAGTTTTGTGCAAACGGATCAATCAATGAATATCAGACATCTTTTGCAAATGAGTCTTTTTCTTTTCCGCTCACTGTTTTTCATTTTTCTTTTTGTACAAAAATAAAATGGCAATGTTTTCAAAATGACAACTTTATTTCACTTTTCTAAACAAGATTAAAATCAATCACTAAAACGAACAATCTAAACGCTTGCAGAGAGTGCCTGTCAGACTGCACCGACAACAACACAGCTATGACTTTGTATGACTTTGACAATCTAATCAATCAAGCTGATGAAGGGGTTGAAGAAGATTATGAGCTTCCTGAAGAGCTAGCCAGGTTGTTAAGGCAAGAGGAGAAGGTTATCACTCCTCACCAGGAGGATGTCGAAACGGTTAATCTTGGTACAGAAGAAGATGTGAAAGAAGTCAAGATTGGGGCTTGCCTACAAGATTCAGTAAAGGGACAATTGATTGACTTGCTTCGTGAATATGCGGATGTCTTTGCTTGGTCTTATCAGGATATGCCAGGGTTGGACACCGATATTGTCATGCACAAGCTGCCTTTAAGAGAAGACTGCCCGCCAGTAAAACAGAAATTGCGCCGTACTCGCCCGGATATGGTAATGAAGATTAAAGAAGAGGTGCAAAAGCAGTGGGACGCCGGGTTCCTTGCTGTGACTAGCTATCCGCCGTGGGTTGCTAATATTGTACCTGTGCCTAAGAAGGATGGCAAGGTGAGGATGTGTGTGGACTACCGGGACCTGAACAGAGCCAGCCCAAAAGATGACTTCCCCTTACCTGACATTGATGTATTGGTGGATAATACGGCTCAGTTCTCGGTGTTCTCCTTCATGGACGGATTTTCAGGATACAATCAGATCAAAATGTCACCTGAAGACATGGAGAAGACAACTTTCATCACACCCTGGGGCACGTTCTGTTACAAGGTGATGCCATTCGGACTGAAGAATGCTGGTGCAATGTATCAACGGGCTATGGTAACATTATTCCATGACATGATCCATAAAGAAATCGAATGTTATGTGGATGACATGATTGCCAAGTCCCTCACAGAAGAAGAAGACCACCTGGTAAATCTATTGAAGTTATTCAAGCGTCTGAGGAAGTACCAACTGAAGTTAAACCCCAACAAATGCACATTCGGGGTGCGATCCGGTAAGCTGCTGGGATTTATTGTAAGTGAGAAAGGGATTGAAGTTGACCCTGACAAAGTTAAAGCCATTCAAGAAATGCCTGCACCAAAGACTGAGAAAGAAGTTCGAGGTTTCCTAGGTAGATTGAACTACATATCCAGGTTCATATCTCACCTTACAGCAACCTGTGAGCCTTTGTTCAAGCTGTTAAGAAAAGAACAAACAGTCAGGTGGAACGAAGACTGCCAGAGGGCTTTTGACAAGATCAAGGAGTACTTGCAAGAACCTCCAATCCTTATGCCTCCAGTTGAAGGAAGACCTCTAATAATGTACTTGACAGTATTAGAAGAGTCGATGGGGTGTGTGCTGGGCCAGCATGACGAGTCTGGTCGAAAAGAGTATGCAATATACTACCTAAGCAAAAAGTTTACCGACTGTGAACGACGTTATTCACTGCTCGAGAAAACTTGTTGTGCTTTAGCGTGGGCTGCTCGCCGACTAAGGCAGTATATGTTGACCCACACTACTTTATTGGTTTCAAAGATGGACCCAGTTAAGTACATATTTGAGAAGCCATCACTTACCGGACGAGTTGCAAGATGGCAAATGATCCTCACGGAATATGACATTCAGTACACATCTCAGAAAGCCATCAAGGGCAGTGTATTGTCTGATTATCTTGCTGAGCAACCCATTGATGATTACCAGCCTATGAGATTTGACTTCCCTGATGAAGACATCATGTTCATAAACGCAAAAGATCATGAAGAGCTTGTTCATACTGAAGGGCCTGACCCAGAAGAAGAATGGACTATGATGTTTGATGGGGCTGTTAATATGAATGGTCGTGGTGTTGGTGCGGTACTCGTTACACCTAAGGGAGTTCACATGCCTTTCTTGGCAAAACTCACCTTTAACTACACTAACAACGAAGCTGAATATGAAGCTTGCATTATGGGTCTTTTGGAAGCCATTGACCTCAGGATCAAAACCTTGACTGTGTTCGGAGATTCAGCTTTGGTAATCAATCAAACCAATGGCAAATGGTACACACACCAAGATCATCTGATACCTTATCGGGACAATACAAGAAGGTTGCTGACTTTCTTCACAACAGTCAAGCTCGAGTATATCCCTCGGGATGAGAATCAGTTCGCAGATGCTCTTGCTACCATTTCATCCATGATCAAAGTTCAAGCTGCCAACTTTGTACCTCGAATTGCAGTATCCAGACTTGACAGACCAACATATGTATTTGCAGTAGACATTGCCAAAGATGATAAGCCTTGGTTCCATGACATTAAATGCTTCTTGGAGGATCAGACATACCCACCTGGAGCATCTTCCAATGATAAGAAGACTTTAAGAAGGCTTGCTGGTAGTTTCTTCTTGAATGCTGATGGTTCCCTATACAAGAGAAACTTTGATATGGTACTTCTCAGATGCGTCGATAGAACAGAAGAACTTGTTAATGCAAGAGGTGCACGAAGGATCCTTTGGTACCCATGCAGGAGGGCATGCAATGGCAAAGAAGTTGCTAAGATCAGGCTATTACTGGATCACAATGGATGTCGACTGTTGTGCTTATGCCAGAAAGTGTCATAAATGCCAGATTTATGCGGATAAAGTGCATGTGCCTCCCAATCCTTTGAATGTGATGTCTTCACCCTGGCCCTTTGCCATGTGGGGCATCGATATGATTGGCAAGATTGAACCGACTGCTTCAAATGGCCACAGATTCATCCTGGTAGCCATTGACTACTTTACCAAGTGGGTTGAAGCAGCTTCCTATGCAAATGTTACAAAGCAAGTGGTAGCCCGATTTCTGAAGAGAGATATCATTTGTCGGTATGGAGTGCCCGAGCGAATCATTACTGATAATGGTTCCAACTTGAACAACAAAATGATGGCAGAACTGTGCCGGGACTTCAAGATCCAACACCACAATTCTTCTCCTTACAGGCCAAAAATGAATGGCGCTGTTGAGGCAGCTAACAAGAATATCAAGAAGATTGTGCAGAAGATGGTAGTCACTTACAAAGACTGGCATGAAATGCTACCATTTGCCTTGCATGGGTACCGTACGTCAATCAGAACGTCCACTGGGGCAACACCGTATCAACTTGTGTATGGTATGGAGGCAGTCCTACCCATTGAAGTTGAATTACCCTCCTTACAGGTGTTAATGGACGTTAAGTTGAATGAAGCAGAGTGGGTCCGATCCCGATACGAGCAACTGAATCTGATTGAAGAAAAGAGGTTAGCTGCAATCTGTCACGGGCAGTTATATCAGAAAAGGATGAAGAAAGCCTTCGATCAGAAAGTCAGACTCCGAGAGTACCAAGTAGGAGATCTTGTGCTGAAAAGACTCCTCCCTCCTCATACAGACCACAGGGGCAAGTGGACTCCGAACTATGAAGGACCATTCGTAGTAAAGAAAGTTTTCTCGGGTGGAGCACTGATGCTCAGCACTATGGATGGTGAAGACTTCTCGTCCCCTGTAAATTCAGATGCAGTTAAAAAATACTTCGCATAAAAGTGACCCGCTGGACACAAAAAAAAACAGAATGTAAGTCCAGGCGAAAATAGGGCATCCCGGCGAGTCAAAAACAGAATAAAAGACTCGGGCAAAAATAAGGGAAAATAAATAAAAAAATGTACACCCGCTGAGTTGAAAAGCCGCATTGGACAACTCAGGCAAAAATGGGTATCCCGATGGATCGAAAACCCGAAAGGGCGATCCATGCAAAATAAGGGAATAAGCGAACAACTGCATTCTGAATTCGTCTGTATCACTTACAACTTGGTAAGCTTCGAAAGGATCAAGCCTCTTTCAGAATCAGCCTTCTTCAGAAAGCAAGATGAGAAGAACGTCAGATGTCATACGAATCATAGCAAAAAGGGAGCTCCTTGAAGCGTTGCCAACATTGCCAACATCTTTTGTTTCTCAATTTGTAACAATCTCCTCATTTTAGGGGATCTGTTTCCTTGACTGTATCTTGCCAATTCAGGGCACATGAATTAATAAAATCAGATTTTTAGTCACACATTGACTCGCACTCTTTTATTTGCAAAAAAAAAAATGTCCGATGTCTCTAAGATACTAATTGCATAAATACAGATGCTTCTCTTCTAAAAAACACGTGCTTGCAGGAAGTATACTTACTCCCAGGAGTGTCTAAACTCCTATGATGGAATCCGGTAAGGGATACCTCGGGATTACTTGTGCATTTCTCTATGTCTTTTCAGGATTGCAGGTATTCAAAACACGACATGGGGCATGAAAGCTTCGCCCCAGCAAGCTGGCAAATCATTATCTACTCAATCTTAACACCGGAGGTGTTTTCTCCCCAGCCGAGTCACCATCCATTATTCCTCCTCAGCCAAGTACGAAAGCCAGGGAACCATCTCCCCACATGGTGTCAGCCTCTACCCAGAAGAACAACGCACGAAGGAATCACAACAGAGTGAAGAAAGCTTCTACAAACCCCCAGCTGGGTCCCTTATTACCAAGATAGGTTCACCAATGACCTATTCCCCAAGCAAAGTCACGCATAATAGATCTACCAATGATCTCATCCCCAGCTGGGATGTCCACTTCAAGCAGATCAGCCAGAGATCTTCGCGGCAACGGGATCCGAGTCCCGGATCGTTATCTTTGCATAATCATAGCATTCACATCATTATTCTCCCCACAAAGCGTAGCATTCCGTCTAATACGGAGCATTACGGCAAAAATCAAACATATTACATAATCATAAGCCGTGGTCTGAATCAAACACTTGTAAATACTAACAATCCATCAACGGTATACAGAATATTCCCCAAGATTCCCCGGCAGAAAGCTAAGGCATTTGCCTTACACTCATAAATACAAATGAACACTCTTTTTGGCACCCGTCCGTGTCATGATTCCCCAGTGAAGTCGCAAAAAAAAACATTCCTAGCAAATACAATCGAGACATGATAGTAAAATTCTTGGAGAACCATTGTGTGGTTGAAAACGCTATAGACCGAGAAAATGAAATAGAAAACACTTTCTCCTTTGAATTTGTCTACTTACCGATAGATTTCCGAACTGGGCTGAACAAAGGATATGCCTTTGTAAATTTCACCAAGGCTAGTGCAGCTTGCTCAGAATGTCATCATTTCTGCAGAAAATCGGAAGCCAGGCAGTCTTATGTTTCAGCAGGCAATTCTAATTCACTTTCTAAGAGACTTTGCTGCTAAAAAAGGCAACGAAGGATTTGGGATACTATCTTGCTGTGGCAACACCGGCTAAAATGAAAGAGGAGATTTTATTCGGGTCATATTTCGCACTCTGATATGTAGTTATGTTTTCGCATAGCCAAACACTAGTATTGGGTATCATGATGAATGCAGACATTTTGTTGCAGAATTCCATGCACGTGCCGTTGCGCCCCGAAAATGCACCGAAAGGCTTCCGCCCGAATCATCATCAATAACATATCCTTCTTGACACCCGTCCGTGTCGTATCCCCAGCAGAAAGACAAAGCGTCCTCTTTGCACTCACAGATACATAAATCCATAACAGATTCCCTGACACCCGTCCGTGTCACTTTCCCCAGCATAGTTACTTGAACACTTTGTAAATTATATACTTGTTTATATTACACTTTTCTCTTTTGACACTCGTCCGTGTCACCCTCTTCAGCAAGTTAAACGCTCGTCGGTACACCACTTATATTTATTACTCATGTTTCATTCATACAGATACTCGTCCGTATCTTGTATATATCACTCAAATCCCCTCAGATTCGACACTCGTCCGTGTTCTTTGTTAACCAGTTGATACTCGTCCGTATCATCATCTCAGAACATGTGTCAAGCGTTTGTTTCTACCTGATACTCGTCCGTATCATAGTCTTAAGGATGCTCGTCCGCATCTTTAATCCATACACGTGTCAAACACTTATGTCTTCTTGAATTTAGACACTCGTCTGTGTCTACTATTCCCCAGAAGAGTCCCCCCCCCCAGAATCAACACTCGTCCGTGTTCCTTATTTACCAGTTGATACTCGTCCGTATCATCATCTCTGTACAAGTGTCAGTATTTGTTTTTACCCGATACTCTTCCGTATCGTAGTCTTAGGGATGCTCGTCTGCATCTTTAATCTATACACAACGTCGAAACACTTATACCTTTTATTTCTTGGATGTAAACACTCGTCCGTGTTTACTATTCCCCAGTAGGTCGCCAGCAAAGCAACCCTTTTCTATCTGACATTCGGCAGCCGTACCCTGCCAGGTGATCGTCCTTCACCTTTGGATGACCGTCCATCATCCTTTCCCCAGCGGAGTCTCCATTTTTTGGAACCCCTTTTTATCCGGCATTCGTCCTATGTCGTGATTTTTAGCAGCCTTACCCTGCTAGGTGATCGTCCTTCACCTTTTGATGATCGTCCTTCATCATTTTATCCGATGGCCGTCCCCATCGTTGATCTTGTTATCTGACATTCGTCCTATGTCATGATAAACCTTGAGAGTAGCCGTCCCTTGCTAGGTGATCGTCCTTCACCTCTTGATGATCGTCCTTCATCATGCTCATCCGATGGCCGTCCCTATCGTCGACCTTTTATCCGACATTCGTCCTATGTCGCGATACTTTCGGCAGCCATACCCTGCCAGGTGATCGTCCTTCACCTTAGATGATCGTCCCTCATCTTGTCCCCATCAGAGCAGCCGTCCCCTGCTAGGTGATCGTCCTTCACCTTTGATGACCGTCCCTCATCATTATTTCATTTATTCTTTAACCCGATGGCCGTCCCCGTCGTGGTCCCTTTTCCTTTTCCTGGTGATCGTCCTTCACCTTTGATGACCGTCCCTCATCATTATTTCATTTATTCTTTAACCCGATGGTCGTCCCCGTCGTGGTCCCCTTTTCTTTTCCTGATGATCGTCCTTCATCAGTTTAGCCCGATGGTCGTCCCCATCGTTGTTTGCATTACTTTATGAACCCGATGACCGTACCTCATCACTTATTTTTACCTATAAACCCCAGAGAATCTTATAGCTTTACATGATGGCCGTCCCCATCATAATCTCCTATATCCCCAGCTAGTCGGCCGTCCCCGTCTTTGCTTTATTTCCCGCATTTTTCCCAGCATGTCGGCCGTCCCCGTCATTGCTTTATTTCCCGCATTTTTTCCAGCATGTCGGTCGTCCCCGTCATTGCTTTATTTCCCTCATTTTTCCCAGCATGTCGGTCGTCCCCGTCATTGCTCCTTCCCCAACAGTCGTCCTCTGCTCGACGGTCGTCCTCCGTCGCCCGCACTTTATATACATGTTTTATTTTCTTTTACAATCTATATCCCTTTTCTTCTTCATTCTGTGAGTGCAAATTTTGGACTGTCTTTGGTATTCAACCACAAGTTATCTTGTTTGCCTGTTAAGCCGTTGCTTACATCATGCACAGCTAACTCATATTTGAATAGGGGCAGCTGTAAACACCCCAAATTTTCCCTCACCCATTCACATCATGGCTTGTGATATTTTCATATGCATAAGTTCAATCATAACATCTCATATTGCATATTTGCTTCACTGCATTACTTCTGAGTCATCTGCATCTAGGGTTTGTGATCTGAGCAATCCAAGAGCCTCTTGATCCACTCCAAAGGTCATCAATCACTTCAAAGGGGTCCATGTATGTTCAATCATCATATTATATCCCCACAAAGTCAAGAAAGTCAAAAATCACAAGAACTGAGAAAAGGCATGGAAGCAGAGCCAGGGTTGACTGCACAGATGACCTAGAATTAGGGTTTTGGTTTCAAAGGCCATAACTCCAAATTTTTTGGTCATTCTTGTTTATATTGGTCTCTATATGGTATAGGGATCATGCATATCAATTTTCATGAAGAAATTCCATGGGGAAGGCATCTGATCAAGAGTTGACTTTTTGAGCAAGTCAGTGCAAAATCAGAGCATCTGAGGCCCCCAATGACCCAACCAAGGGGTGTTCTTCATCATTTTGATTGTGTATGATATTTATTTGATCATAGAAGATGTTAGAAGTTCACAAAATTGAAGAATTTCAATCCATTTGCAAAGTTGACTTTTTGGGAAAATGACTTGTAATGGAAACTTGCCATTTTGGGAAACTTTTTCAACCCTTGCTTTTTGATTCAAAAATGCTTCAAATGGGAAAACTTTGGTCATGAAAGTTGTAGAATGGATCATTCCATTTTCAAAAAGTACAAGAACTTGTTCTAATTCATTTTGGATCAAAAGTTATGGCTTGTCAAAGTTGGGAAAAATCACATAATTTCAAGTTTTCTACCAAAGAGGCAAAGTTGCAAAACCACTTGCCAAGACAAATTGTGCTATCAAATGGACTTCTAACCTTCATACAAACATAAACCAAGGCCTAAGGATCAGATTGCATCAAAATTTTACTCATTTTCATGGCTTGTGGATCAAGAAATGTCAAAAGGGCCAAAGATGAACAAAGTTGCAAAACCTCATTCAAACCCTAATCCATGTGCTGGCTGGCTTCAAAAATGATCCTATGGTTCTCCTCACTTCTTGCTGCGCAGGACACCCCTCTTGTCCTTGGCTAGCCATGAGCCCATACCTCTCTTACACAAAGCTTGACTTTTTTGCAAAAGACCCATACCAATCACAATAGGGCACAACCACTCTTCTGACCTACCCAAGATTGATAAGTGGACCAAATACAACATAACACAACACACAACTCATGCTGAAGCTCTCCCCAAGCCATAGTTCAAGAAACTCACCCCTTATGCATTTTGCTTCGAATCACACAGCACAAGCTTCAAACACACAAACAAACTTCACCATTGATCTCAACATGACTCACTGATCACAAACCAACCATTGAAACAGCCTGAAACTCACTGAAACCAAAACACGATTTCCTTCCCCCCTTGAACAGAACTCTGCCAATCTCCCAAACCAGCCACTTTCAAAGCATTCTAAGCTCAATTCCATCATCAGGAGGATCAAAGGAGAAGGTTTGTGCAAAGCTTGAGGCCAGGAAGCTTGGAATCAGAGGAACCCCAGCTCAGGTAACCATCCAAAACATTTTTCCAGAACTTCATTTACTTGTTATGAATTGATTCTACATGTTATCCTGATCATCATGATGTGTTTAAAAATGAAAATGGTGGAGTATTGAGTATGTATGAGTTGTCTGAAACTTTCTGCCCTAAATTTGTTTTGCTTCGATTTGCATGATTGATGAATGAAAAATGGTTTTTGTTTGGGGGTTTTGATTCAGTGATGAGTGGGGTTTGATTATGGGCAGAGAGATTTCATTTTTATGGAGTTTGGAGAGAGTTAGAAAAATGGCTCGTCGGAGAAGACGACCGGAACCACTGTTTCGGCCGTCTGAAAGTCATTAGCCCTAATTTTGTCATTAAATGAAGTTTGAATGTGGAGCGTAGATTAGGCTGACTAAGTCAATCCCCCGCGCGTTTCAATGGCCCAGATTCCTCACTTAACCCTAATCTCATTTATTTAAATTAATTAATTAAGATTAGTCAGTTTGAATTTCAACCACTGGATCACGCGCGCAGTCAACTCCCGCGTCTCAACTTTGAATGCCAGCCTTAGGATCAGTTGACCTCTCATTTTATTCTATTTTATTTCATTTCATTTCATTTCTTTTGTACATTTATTTAAAAATAGCAAAACACTTTGAAAAATTTTGAAAATTTTTATCAAACCCTTTATTAATTTTCAGAAACCAAAAATATTTTTATTTTTATTTTTTGCATTAAAAATTATTTTTAAATCATTTAAAAGATTATTTTTAATTAGTTAATAAAAATTAATTAATTAAAAAAACTTTTAGGTATTTAAAAATCACAAAAAAATTCATGTAACATTTAAAAACATTTAGAAACATTGTCCAACTCTCAAACCAAATTTATTTTTTGTTCTTGATGCCTTTTGATCATTTTCAATGGAATTAATTTCATTTCAAGGCATTATTTTGATTCAAATTTCAAAAATTCATTTCTGCCTAACCATTGAGAGTTGGATGATGATTCTTTTTGCATTGCATCTTGCATAACATGTAGTTTATAGGATTAAATTGGCATGAATTGATCTTGCATTTCCCATTTGTTTGGCATTTTTCTTGTCAAGGTACCTTAAAACCCTAGCAATCTTAGGAAGTTCATAACCCTCACTAGGTTAAGAGTTGGATCCCCTCCTTTGGGCAGTGAGTTTGTCTAGGTTTAGGGTTCCTTTGAATGCATTTTCAAATTTTTATCATGATGTTTGCTTCTGGTTTTGAATTTTGTTTTGTGCATTGATCATGAACCCTAATTTGGGCCTTCCTTTGCATCCATTTCTCATTTGCTTGCATCCAATGACTTGCCATGACATTTTGTGCATTCATTTGATTCATAATACATCTTAAGACATATTAGAATCATGTTTGATCATTGCATCTTTCATTTGCCATGTTATATGTTCCTTGCATTCCATAACTTTTCATGTATGTTCATGGTTCAATGCATGCCTCATTTGCATCATTATGTTTGTTTGATCATTCCCATGTCTTACATCATGTTTGTATCATCTCTTAGCATCATTAGCATCATACTTATGCTTCTGGTTGTGGTTTTCCTCATGACATTGCACCTCATTTCCATTTCATTTCATTTGCTTATGCTAACTTTTCAGGTGGTAAGTTGTTTTGAGAAGTGAATTTTCCTTCACTTCTCACAATCTCTTCTCATTCCTTTCTTGCATCATTGCTGCATTTTGTATTTGTTTTAGAGTGAGCTTGCTCATTCATGTTCATCTCTTATTTTCTTTCTTCAAGCAACTTGACTTCTTAAATGAAGCAAGTTGTTTTGCTTTTTCTTGCTCCTTTCATCTGCTTCCTTCCTGGTGGTTTCTCTGAAGATCTTCTTGCAAACCTCATTAACCCTAGGATCTCCAAGCATGATAATAATTAGGGTTTGATTAGTCCCCCACTTAGTTTTTACATTTGTGTCATCTTTGAGTCTTCTATTCTCATCTCATAATCAGGGACTAAACCCTAAAGGCTTTAAGGCTTTGTGATTAAGCTTATGCCTGCATCCTTCTATTAGGATGGAGTGTATAACTTTAATCCTAAGTGTTAAACCCTTAATGTGTTTAAATCCTTTAATCAATTCACCTAATAATCATCAAGACACCAAACTTGTAACTTGGGCCTTGCATTAGGGTTCTAATTCTTCCTTAATTGGTTAAGAAAGACTAACCCTAGTGTTAATGGACAAGTCCCCCTCAAGTTGTCTTACAAACCCTAAAAATCATTTCTTCATCTTATCATTAACTAAATCCACTCTAATGAAGGCTTTGTTTTGTCATGAGTTTAATCCCTAATCATGGATTAAGTTGAGGAGTCTTCCTCAGCTTAAGTGTTCTCATCTATTATCCTTCTATTAGGATGGTGTAATGAGTCCATTAAATCCTTGATTATGGCTTAATCTCATTACTTAACACTAAACAAAAACATCTAAATAATTACAAGTAGGTTAATGATCTTAACCCTACATCATGGTGATTAAGTGTGAGATGCTGACTTCACACTTAAGGTATTCTCATTACCCCTATTCAGAGGGAGGATGTGATGAGTTTACTAATCCATTGGTTTAGGCTTAAGCTCATTTTCTTATAACAAACTTCAAAAAGCAATAAAAGACTGAAAACTCAAAAAACAAACAATAATCGTCTCCTTCGGGATTCTTTTCTCATCATCTTCACTCACAAACGAGAACTTGCCTCCTCCGTCTAATGCAAGACAGTTTGCACCTGAGCCAGACAGGTCATACACTTGAGCATAGACAAGCAAGCAGTTCACAAGTCAATTTACCTTTCAGTCTCTTTGGGTCGAACTACGGTGTTCTGACTTCCTCATTGCACGAGAGGATACGTAGGCATAACTTAACAGTTATCGAACAAAAGTCTCTGTATATTCCCCCTCCTTCCAGCTTCATTCTTTAAGCCTCATAGTCTTGAGCTTCATACTCTTGTTCTTACACTGACACTCCTCTTATACACCTCACATTTCTTTTACACTGACACTTGCATTCTTTCCAGCTTTGATATACATATTGCACTGACACTACCCCTTTTTAAACACAAATCTGTTAAGCGTGGATCCCGTCGAGTACGGCGGACAATCTGGGTGCTAATACCTTCCCAGGTTGTAACCAACCCCCTTTCTCAGTCTCTCTGGTTTGCGACCGTCTTATCCATAACTTTCTAGGTTTATGCAGCATTACCTTTCCTTCGGGATAAAAATGCCTAGTTGACGACTCTATTCATTTCTCTTTTCACCGACCGTTCGCGTCTGTACCCTATTTGACCTGGCTTCATTTAGCAGGAGCGACAGAGTGGGCTTAAAGATGCCACTCATAGGAACTGGAGATGGGCTTATAGATGCCATCCATAATATCAGAAGATGATAGTATCTTTATGTTGTCATTGGATATCAGTACTAGGTCTTCCTATAGGCCGTCTCTGAATCATTCCTATAACATGGTTTGAGTTGAATGTCAGCATTAGATCTTCGTATAGATCGTCTTTGCATTATCTCTGGGGGAAAAGAATATCTTTCATTAGGTGTCAGTACTTAAATCTTCGTATAGATTGGCTCTGAACCATCTTTAGGAACATACTTTAATTTAAGCATCAGAATCAAATCTTCGTGACGATCCCTTCTGAATTTCTTTTGGTAATATCTTGGGCTAAGTACAAGATCTTCGTATCGATCATTTATGTACCATCCCACAGATAAATTGTTGCATAGACCATTAGAAATAAATCTTCGTAGCGATTATCTCCTCTGGAAATATCCCGGATTAGATAATAGATCTTCGTATAGACCATTTACATACCTTCCCAAGGATAAAAAAATATCAGGATTAAATCTTCGTGACGATTACTCCTGAACTTCTTCTGAAAGAATCTCTTGGATTAAGTGCTAGATCTTCGTATAGATCATTTACACTATCCCAAAGGTAATTGACCATCAGAAATAAATCTTCGTAATGATTATCTCCTCTGGAAATATCCTGGATTAAGCATTAGATCTTCGTATAGATCATTCACGTACCCTTCCGAGGACAACTTGAGCATTGATTATCAGAAATGAATCTTCGTAGCGATTATTCCTGAATTAAGTATCAGTACTAGATCTTCGTATAGATCGTCTCTGAACTGTTTTAAGTTGTTGATAGTATTTATCTGCCTGCAACTATCCTGAAAAGAAAAGGTTAGTTTACGCAACATGTATGCATGTATGGCATGATGTACTTAAGTAAATGTATTATGAATTATGGATGCGTATGCTATGATATGATGTAAATGATGTATGTATGAATCATGTAGCCTGAAGTGTCTAGGTATCTGTATCACAACTGCTGGCTAGGGAAAATAAATCCCAGTTCGTTGCTGAAGAATATGAGGACTTCGTTCCTGTCTTGTTTGATAGTATGGTACTTATAACCTCCCGTCTTCGTTTGTTGTGCTTATTATTGAAGGAATAAGTTCCTAAGTATCCTGACTCAGGATAAAAGAGATGGACATAAATCCGAGGGGAAATGTTACTTGAAGTATCTGAAAAGATTACTCTGTGGGGATGAACCGGCGAAGCTTCGTTGAATTCCTACCTTCGTTCGTCCTTAGTAAATACTATTACTGCATTTTATGCATTTCTGGTAAACATCAATCATATTCAAAAACTTACATACATTCAAATACAACCAATGGACGTTTTCGTTTAGGTAAACAAGGTAAAAGTAAATCTGGATTCAAAAGACGAGATTTTATTATATTTTTTTAAGAAAGTAGCCTATACACAAGCAAGTTTGTACAAGGAGACAGAAATCCTAGTAAGAGGAATTCGTCATAAAAGTTTTACAAAAACAAAGAAAAAATCAGCTATGTGAGAAATAATCCTATTGAGTTTCAATTCCACTATTGCCATTATCTTCAAGTATCTCATACTTTGTTGTCGAGATGGAAATGATTGGATTGATCTTTATATGTTTGAACTTGAGTCAGATAACACAACTGGTTGGGGTTACATGAGTGATCCAAACGAGACATAGTCATACGCTTTAATCCCTAACTTTTGCCTGGATTGCCTTTTCAGGTTTTCAATCCACCGGGATACCCTTTTTTGCCCAAGTCGCCCTTTCAGGTTTTCGAATTGCCGGGCGTACATTTGTTTTATATATATATCCCTAATTTTTGCCCGAACCCTTTTAGTTCGCCGGGATGCCCTTATTTTTGCCTAGGCCAGTCAACCTAGCGGGTCTCTTTTTATGCGTAGTATTTTTTAACTATGTCTGTGTTTACGGGCTGTGGGAAGTCTTCACCATCCATAGTAGTAAGCATCATGGCACCTCCTGAGAATACCCTCTTGACTACAAATGGTCCTTCATATGTAGGAGTCCACTTGCCCCTAGGATCACCCTGTGGTAATATGATACGCTTGATTACCAAGTCACCAGCCTGATATACCTTTTGCTTAACCTTCTTATTAAAAGCTTTGATCATCCTTTTCTGGTACATTTGACCGTGACAAACAGCTGCCAGCCTTTTCTCATCAATCAAGTTTATCTGGTCAAGTCGAGTCTGAATCCACTCATCTTCATCCAAGCTTGCATCCTTCATTATTCTTAAGGAGGGGATCTGAACTTCAATGGGTAGAACTGCTTCCATACCATAGACTAAGGAGAATGGGGTTGCCCATGTTGAAGTACGTATTGTAGTACGATAACCATGAAGAGAAAATGGTAACATCTCATGCCAATCCTTATAAGTAACAGTCATCTTCTGGAGAATCTTCTTAATGTTCTTATTAGCAGCTTCTACTGCCTCATTCATCTTTGGACGATACGGAGAAGAGTTGTGATGCTTAATCTTGAACTGCGTGCAAAGATCAGTAATCACGGTGTTATTCAGATTAGAGCCATTATCTATGATAATCCTTTAAGGGATGCCATACCTACATATGAGATTATTCTTAATGAATCGAGCCACAACATTCTTAGTAACAGATGCAAATGAGGCTGCCTCCACCCACTTCGTAAAGTAATCAATGGCAACCAGGATGAAACGATGCCCATTAGAAGCAGTAGGCTTGATCTCACCAATCATATCAATGCCCCGCATGGCAAAAGGCCAAGGAGCAGTCAACACATTCAGTGGAGTTGGAGGTACATACACCTTATCCTCATAAATCTGACACTTGTGACATGTTTTGGAATGTTGATAGCAGTCAGCTTCCATGGTAGACCAATAGTAACCTGCTCTCAATATCTTCTTTGTCATGGTGTCGCTCCCGACAAATGAAACTGGGTCAGATGAAGGTACAGACGCGAACGGTCGGCGAAGGGAACAGTGAGAACACACAGCCGTGAACTCACTGGAGAATGAATAGAGTCGCCAGCTAGGCATTTTTATCCCGGAGGAAAGGCAATGCTGCATAAGCCTAGGAAAAGATGGATAAGACGGTTTGCGAACCAGAGAGACTGAGAAAGGGGGTTGGTTACAACCTGGGAAGGTATTAGCACCCAGATTGTCCGCCGTACTCGACGGGATCCACGCTTAAAAGATTTGTGTTTTAAAGGGGTAGTGTCAGTGCAATCTGTGTGTAAAATAGCTGGAAAAGAATGTACAGGTGTCAGTGTAAAGTGTATAAGTGATATGTATAGTGTCAGTGTAAGACAGAGTATGCTCATGATTATGAGGCTTAAAGAATAATGCTGGAAGGAGGGGGAATGTACAGAGACTTTTGTTCGATAACCGTTAAGTTATGCCTACGTATCCTCTCGTGCAATGAGGAAGTCAGAACACCGTAGTTCGACCCAAAGAGACTGAAAGATGAATTGACTTGTGAACTGCTTGCAGTCTATGCTCAAGTGTATGATCTGTCTGGCACAGATGCAAACTGTCTTGCATTAGACGGAAGAAGCAAGTTCTCGATTGTGAGTGAATGAGATGAGAAAAGAATCCCGAAGGAGACGATTATTGTTTGTTTTTGAGTTTTCAGTCTTTTATTGCTTTTGGAGTTTGTCATAGGATAATGAGCTTAAACCTAAATCAATGGATTTGGTAAACTCATCACATCATCCCTCTGATTAGGGGTAATGAGAGTACCTCAAGTGTGAAGTCAGATTCTCACACTTAATCACCTTTGGTGTAGGATCAAGATCATTAACCTACTTGTGATTAATTAGATGTTTTTGTGATTTTTTGTTTAGTGTTAAGTAATGAGGTTAAGCCATAATCAGGGATTTAACAGGCTCATTACACTATCCTAAAAGAAGGATAATAGATGAGGGTGTTTAAGCTGAGGAAGGATCCTCAGCTTAATCCATGATTAGGGATTAAACCCATGACAGAACAAACCTTGGATTAAGTGGATTTTATTAATGATATGATGATGAAGTGTTTTTTATGATTTGTAAGACAACTTGAGGGGGACTTGTCCATTAACTTTAGGGTTAGTCCTTCTTAACCAATTAAGGAAGAATTAGAACCCTAATGCAAGGCCCAAGTTACAAGTGTAATGCCTTGATATTTATTAAGTGAATTGATTAAGAGATTTCAACACCTTAAGGGTCCAAGACTTAGGATTAAAGTTATACACTCCATCCTAAAAGAAGGATGCAGGCATGATCTTAATCACAAAGTCTTAAAGCTTTGAGGGTTTAGTCCCTGGTTATGAGATGAGAAGAGATGACTCAAGGAGAGACACAAAGGTAAAAACTATGGGGAGACTAATCAAAACCCTAATTCATTATCATGCTTGGTTGGTCCTAATGTTTGTGAGGTTTTCAAGAACAATCTTCAGATGAACCACCAGGAAGCAGATGAACAAGATCAAGAGAAGCAAAGTGACTTGCTTCATTCAAGAAGTCAAGTCACTTGAAGAAAGAAAGTGGGAGGAGGAAGAATGAGCAAGCTCAAGCTCAAACACAAGTAAGAATGCAGCAAGGTATGCAAAAGAAGATGAGAAGAAAAGTTATGAGAAGTGAAGGCAAATTCACTTCTCAAGATTACTTACCACCTGAAATGTTAGAAACAAATGCAATGCAATGCTAGATGAAATGAAATGACATGATGCAAAACCAGAAGCATGGTGATGATGATTATGATGTTATGAAGTGCTGCAAACATGAGGCAAGACATGGAGATGCTCATACAAAGTCATGGATGCAGATGATGCAAGTTTAGAAGCATGGACAAACATGAAATGTTATGGAACATATAAGACAAATGGCATGGCAAATATGCAATGTAATGGTCAATGATGCTTCATACATGTCTTAAGATGTCAAATGAATCATAAGAATGCACAAAATGCAATGGCAAGTCAAGTCATGCAAGGAAATGCAAGAATGATGCAAAGGGAAAGCCCAAATTAGGGTTCATGAAACAAACATCAAACACAAACCAAAAACAGAAGCAAACCTTAACATAAAAAATGGAAAATGGTACCCAAGGAAACCTTAGACCTATAACAAACCACTGCCCAAAGGGGAGCTCTCAACTCTCAACCAAACTCAAGTTATGATTTTTACAAGTTATTAGGGTTTTTTAGGGTTTGTAACAAAAGAAATGCCAATCAATGAGAAAATGCAAGATCAAATCTTGGCCTTTTTATCCTTGAAAGTACATGTCAAATGGAAAACAATGCAAAAAGAATCAATGTCTCAACCTTTACCAAAAGACAGAAATGAATTTTCAAACATATGATCAAAATAATGCACAAAATGTGATTTAATTCAATGAAAAATTCTTAAAATGCATCAAGATCAAAAAAGAAATTTGGTTTGAAGGTTGGACAATGTTTCTAAATGTCTTAGAACATTTCATGAATTTTTTTGTAATTTTTAAATACCTAAAAGTATTTTTAATTAATTAATTCTCATTAATCAATTAAAAATAATCTTTTAAATATTTAAAAATACTTTTTTAATGACAAAAAATAAAATAAAAATGTTTTTGTGTCATAAAAATTAATAAAACCTTAAAGAAAAAGTTTCATAATTTTTATGATTTTTTAACTATTTTAAAATAATTATACAAATAAAATGCAAGAAAAATGAATTAAAATTTAATAAAATGAAAAGTAAGCTGAAAGGAGGGCCAGGATGAGCCCAGAGTTTGAAAATGCTGACCAGCGCGCAAATGAAGGGTGAGGATTGCATCTGGATCACTTAACTTAATTACGAATTAATTAATGTTAATCAAAGGGATTAGGGCAAATGAAGTGATCTGGAGCGTTCAAAGCAGCGGGAGGTCAATGAGTCAAAGCTCATCCGCGGCTCACATTCAAATGGCCATAATGACCTGAGTTTAGGGTTAATCACCCTCAGGTGACCGGAGAGGAGCTCCGGTCATCTTCTCCGGTTGCACAAAAACCCTAGAACACGAATCAAGCAACTATTCTACAAATTTCTTGCCCAGAAACAACCCCCTACCCTAACTAAACCCTAATCTAAGATCAAAAGGCATTTATCTAACATGAACAAGGAGAATCGAAGACAAGAGCATTCACGGGCCAAGTTTCAGAGATGCATAAAATGCCCATTTTCACACCATTTTTGATTCTAAACACATCCCCATGATCCTTGAGGCATGCATTTTCATTTTATAACATAAAATCAGAGCTTTGAGAGAAAAGTTTCATAATCATACCTGAGGTGACAACTCCTGCTTTTGAGCTTCCAGAGCAGTTTCTTGATGCAAGCTGGCTCTAATGAATCCCCTGATGTCAATGGCAGGCTTGAGATGAAGTTTAGCAAGCTATTTCAGTGGCTACCAAACTGGTGTAGCAGAAAATGACCTTGGTGTACAGGCTGTTTTAGGCCAGTGTAGTGGGTGGTTTGGGCTCCTCTGAGTGTGCCTGACTTGTTGGTGAAGAGAGGTGAAGTGTTTGAGGGATGGACAGTGAGATTCGAAGAGGACTGGTTCTGATGATGGTGAATGGTGGAGCTCAGGCCAAGCTTGTTTCAGGCCTGAGTTTTGGTGGTTTGGGGGCTTTGAGGTGTGGTGAGTTGAGTGGTGAAGGAAGTTTGAATGTTTCTTGGCTGTGGAGGCAGATTCGATGGATTTTGCAAGTTGGTGTGTTTTTGTGAAAGCTGAGTTCTGGCCAGTTTCAATGCTCAATGCTTAGCTATATCACCTCCAACTTGTGTGGATAGACTGTGAGGCAGGTTAGTAGGGTGGCTGGGTACTGTGCCAAGAGTATGGGAGCCTTTTTGCAAAAAGGTCAAGTTTGTGTCCTTGAGGGCATGGGTCATGGCAGCAGCAGGCTCAGGTCTTGTCTTGCCCCAGCTGGAGTGGAGGAGAGCCCTTGGATTGTTTGTACTTGACTGCAACAAGTGGATGACAAGCTATACTAGCTTTTGCAACTTGACAACTTGTATTTTCTCATGAGTTTTTTGCTATGTACATAGAGCAATGCTTGCTGAATTTTTGTCACATGCTGCCTCAATTGGTCATGGCAATGTTTAGAGATCAGCTAGTGATCACATAATCCTTTGAAACATGAATTTGCCAAGAATCCTCTTTATGCATACTTAAGAAAATGCCTTATGGAACTTTGAGAATCAAGGCAAACCATCCAAAATTCCTTGGGCCAAAATTGTTCTTGGAGTCATGTATGATCATATAATGCTGTTTTGAAGTCACTTTGAAGTCACAAAAATACTTGGTTCATGAAATTGCAATTTTTCCCTTTAGTGCATAACTTGAAAATTAATGATTTTTGGCAACTTTGCATGGCCATAACTTTTGATCCAAGAAGAGTTTGATCATGTTCTTGTACTTTTTGAAAAGGGAAAGATGAGATCTACAACTTTCATGACCAAAGTTTTTCCATTTGAAGCATTTTTGGATCATGAATCAAGGCTTGAAAAATGACCTAAAATGGTGCATTCTTGAAAAGTCAACTATGCCAAAAAAGTCAACACTTGCAAAAACCCTAAATTCTTGATTTTTATGAACTTCAAACCTCTTCCATGATCAAATAAAGATCATATACACTCAAAATGATGAAGATCACCCATTGGTTGGGTCATTGGGGGCCTCAGATGCCCTGATTTTGCACTGACTTGTCTGAAAAGTCAACTCTTGATCAGATGACTTCCCCATGGAATTTCTTCATGAAAATTGATATGCATACTCCCTATACCATATAGAGACCAATGGAAACAAGAATGACCAAAAAATTTGGAGTTATGGCCTCTGAAACCAAAACCCTAATTTTCAGTCAACTGTGCAGTTCATCCTGGCTCTGTATCCACTCAAACCCTAGTTCTTGTGATTCTTTTGCATTTTTGACTTTGAGGAGATGTATTATGATGATTGGGCACACATGGATCCCTTTGAATTGATTGGTGGCCTTTGGAATGGCTCAAGATGCTTTTGGATTGCTCAGATCACAAACCCTAGGTGCAGATGACCTAGAAACTATCCAGTGAATCAAAAATGTACTATGAGATGATATGATTGTGTTTATGCATATGAGATGGTCACAAGCCATGGTGTGAATGGGTGAGGGCAAATTTGGGGTGTTTACAGCTGCCCCTATTCAAACATGAGTTAGCTGTGCAGGTTGTAAGCAGCGCCTTAACAGGCAAACAAGATAACTTGTGGTTGAATACCAAAGACAGTCCAAAATTTGCACTCACAAAATGAAGAAGAAAAGGGATATAGATTGTAAAAGCAAATAAAGTATATTGTAAAGTGTAAGCGACGGAGGACGACCGTCGGGCAGAGGACGACTGCTGGGTAAATAGCAATGACGGGGACGGCCGACATGCTGGGAAAAGTGTGCAAAATAAAGCAATGACGGGGACGGCCGACATGCTGGGGATAGAAGGTAAAGCTAAGACGGGGACGGCCGACTAGCTGGGGAAAATAGGATATCATGATGGGGACGGCCATCAAGATAAAGCTGTAACATTCTCTGGGGATTGGTGAAACATGACGGGGACGGCCATCAAGTTCACAAAGGTAAAGTAACCAACGATGGGGACGGCCATCGGGTTAAAAAAAGAAAAGGGACCACGACGGGGACGGCCATCGGGTTAAAGAATAAATGAAATAAACAGATGATGGGGGACGGCCATCAAAGGTGAAGGACGATCACCTAGCAGGGGACGGCTGCTCTGTTGGGGATAAAAGAAATATGATGGGGACGGCCATCGGGTTAAAAAAAGAAAAGGGACCACGACGGGGACGGCCATCGGGTTAAAGAATAAATGAAATAAACAGATGATGGGGTACGGCCATCAAAGGTGAAGGACGATCACCTAGCAGGGGACGGCTGCTCTGTTGGGGATAAAAGAAATATGATGGGGACGGCCATCAAAGGTGGAGGACGACCACCTGGCAGGGTACGGCTGCCAAAATATCAACGATGGGGACGGCCATCGGATAGAAAAGGTCAACGATGGGGACGGCCATCGGATAGAAAAGGTCAACGATGGGGACGGCCATCGGACGAGCATGATGGAGGACGACCATCAAGAAGTGGAGGACGACCACTCAGCAGGGGACGGCTGCTCTCAAAGTTTATCATAACACAGGACGAGTGTTAGACAACTAAAATCAACAATGGGGACGGCCATTGGATAAAGTGATGAAGGACGATCATCAAAAGGTGGAGGACGACCACCTAGCAGGGGACGGCTGCTAAAATCAACGATGGGGACGGCCATCGGATGAGCATGATGGAGGACGACCATCAAGAAGTGGAGGACGACCACTCAGCAGGGTACGGCTGCTCTCAGAGGTATCATAACACAGGACGAGTGTTAGATAAAAAGAAAATTTGTTGGCAATCTACTGGGGAGATAGTAAACACGGACGAGCGTTTACATCCAAGAAACAAAAGGTATAAGTGTTTGGTAATGTGTATAGATTAAAGGTGCGGACGAGCATCCTTAAGACTATGATACGGACGAGTATCATGTAGAAACAAACTGACACGTGCTCAGAGCTGATGATACGGACGAGTATCAACTGGTTAACAAGGAGCACGGACGAGTGTTGCATCTGAAAGTATCCTTCTGGGGAATAGTAGACACAAACGAGCATCTATATTCACGAAGACATAAGTGTTTGACACAGTGTATGGATTAAAGATGCGGACGAGCATCCTTAAGACTATGATACGGACGAGTATCATGTAGAAACAAACATTAGACGCAATGTTCTGAGATGATGGTACGGACGAGTACCAACTGGTTAACAAAGAACAAGGACTACTGTCGAATCTGCGGGGATATAAATGATGTATACAAAATACGGACGAGTATTTGCATAAGTGTACCAATGGGTAGTGGATATGTATAGATGAGCATTATCTGCTGGGGAGAGTGACACGGACGAGTGTCAAGAAAGAAGAGTATAATATTAACAAGTATATGGGTGATGAAAGTGTAAGTGAACTTGCTGGGGATGCGACACGGACGGGTGTCAAGAAAGTGTACACAGGCATAGGCGACCATGCTGGGGATATGACACGGACGGGTGTCAAGGATGAGTATATATGGGTATATGTGAGTGCAAAGAGGGTGTCTTTGGCTTTCTGGTGGTGATTTGACACGGACGGGTGTCAGGAAATATCTGCAATACTGGTGATCTTGTTTGTAAAGTATATTCAGGCAACCCGCTGGGGAAAGATGACACGGACGGGTGTCAAAAGGGGTTATGCACTGGTGTTTGTGATTTGAAAGGCAGCCGCTTTTGCTGGGACTCTGATGGGGATGTTTCTGTATATATTCTGTACGCTGACAGGTTGTCAATACTTACAAGTGCTCGATTCACATCATGACTTATGATTATGCTATGCATTTGATTTTTGCCGTAATGCTCCGTATTAGACGGAATGCTACGCTCTGAGGGTATAATATGATGCGAATGCTATGATTATGCAAAGAGGCACAGATCCGGGATTTGGATCCCGTTGCTGCAAAGATCTCTGGTTGATCTGCTTGAAGTAAACATCCCCAGCTGGGGATGAGATCATTGGTAGATCTAATGATGTATCCGTTTGGGGATATAAGCCACTGATTGACATATCTTTATAATACGGGACCCAGCTGGGGTTTGTAGAAGCGTTCCTCCCCTCTGTTGTGACTTCTTCGTGCGTTGCTCTTCTGAATAGAGGCTTGAAGCTCCGCGGGGAGATGATTTCCTGATTCTGCATCCTGCTGAGGAGGGATAGTTGGTATTTTAGTCGGGGAAATGCTATTGGTAAATCAACTGGGGAGAGCAATGGGAAGCAACTCAGCTGGGGATAGAGCATTTCGGATGCTGATATCTCTCGTTGATTTGCCAGCTTGCTGAGATATACCTTGCATGCCCCAAGTTGCGTTCTGGATACCTGCAATCCTGCAAAGATAAGGAAACACACAAATGGTCCCGAGGTATCCTTTACTGGATTCCGTCATAGGAGATAAGTACTTTCGAGAGTAAGTATATTCCCTGTAAGCATGTGCTTTATTTTTAGAGAAAGGCATCTGTACTTATGCAATTGTGTTTTTAGAGATATCAGACAATTCTTTGCAAAACATAAAAATGTAAAAAACGAGACATGACTGAAAATCTGATTTTATTAATTCATGTGCCCTGAATTGGCAAGATACAGTCAAGGAGACATATCTCCTGAAATGAGGAGCATGTTACAAATTGAGAAACAAAGTGCTGGCAGTGTTGATGACGCTTTGAGGAGCTTCCTCTCCCGCTATGACTCGTATGACAATGACGTTCTTCTCGTCTTGCTTTCTGGAGAGAGTTGATTCTGATCGGAGCTTGATTCTGTCAAAGCTTTCCAAGTTGTAAGTGATACAGACGAATTCAGAGTGCAGTTGTTCGCTTATTCCCTTATTTTGCATGGATCGCCCTTTCGGGTTTTCAATCCATCGGGATACCCATTTTTGCCTGAGTTGTCCAATGCGGCTTTTCAACTCAGCGGGTGTACATTTTTTTGTTTATTTCCCTTATTTTTGCCCGAGTCTTTTATTCTGTTTTTGACTCGCCGGGATGCCCTATTTTTGCCTGGACTTACATTCTGTTTTTATGTCCAGCGGGTCATTTTATGCGAAGTATTATTTAACCGCATCTGAATTCACAGGGGATGGAAAATCTTCACCATCCATGGTGCTGAGCATCAGTGCTCCGCCAGAGAAAACTTTCTTTACAACGAATGGTCCTTCATAATTTGGAGTCCATTTGCCCCTGTGGTCTGTATGAGGAGGGAGTATTCTTTTCAGCACAAGATCTCCTACTTGGTACTCTCGGTGCCTGACTTTCTGATCGAAGGCTCTCTTCATTCTCTTCTGATATAACTGCCCGTGGCAGATTGCAGCCAATCTCTTCTCTTCGATCAGACTCAGTTGTTCGTATCGGGACCGAACCCATTCTGCTTCACTCAGTTTAACATCCATCAATACCCGTAGCGAGGGTAATTCAACTTCAACTGGTAGGACTGCTTCCATACCATACACAAGCTGATACGGTGTTGCCCCAGTGGATGTCCTGATTGATGTGCGATACCCATGCAAGGCAAATGGTAGCATTTCATGCCAGTCTCTGTAGGTGACTACCATCTTTTGCACAATCTTCTTGATGTTCTTATTTGCTGCCTCAACAGCGCCGTTCATCTTTGGCCTGTAAGGAGAAGAATTGTGATGTTGGATCTTGAAGTCCCGGCACAGTTCAGCCATCATTTTGTTGTTGAGATTAGAACCATTATCAGTAATGATTCGCTCGGGCACTCCATATCTACAGATGATATCTCTTTTCAGAAATCGAGCTACCACTTGCCTGGTGACGTTTGCATATGAGGCTGCTTCAACCCACTTGGTGAAATAGTCGATGGCGACCAGGATGAATCTGTGGCCGTTTGAAGCAGTTGGCTCAATCTTGCCAATCATATCAATGCCCCACATGGCAAAGGGCCATGGTGAAGACATAATGTTCAAAGGGTTGGGAGGCACATGCACTTTATCTGCGTAGATCTGGCATTTGTGGCATTTCCTGGCATAGGCACAACAGTCTGCATCCATTGTGATCCAGTAATAGCCTGATCTTAACAACTTCTTAGCCATTGCATGTCCTCCAGCATGGGTACCAAAGGATCCTTCGTGCACTTCATGCATCAGCAGATCTGCTTCCGTCTTGTCAACACATCTGAGGAGTACCATGTCAAAGTTCCTCTTGTATAAAGATCCATCAGTATTCAAGAAGAAACTTCCAGCAAGCCTTCTCAAAGTCTTCTTATCATTGGAAGATGCCCCAGGTGGGTATGTTTGATCCTCCAAGAAGCTTTTAATATCGTGAAACCAAGGCTTATCATCCTTGACAACATCTGCTGCGAATACATACGCTGGTCTATCAAGTCTCGATACTGAAATCTGAGGTACAGAGTTAGCAGCTTGAACTTTGATCATGGATGAAATGGTAGCAAGAGCATCCGCAAACTGATTCTCGTCCCGAGGGATATACTCAAGCTTGACTGTTGTGAAAAAAGTCAATAACCTTCTCGTATAATCCCTGTAAGGCATCAGATGATCTTGGTGGGTGTACCATTTTCCGTTGGTCTGATTGATTACCAAAGCTGAATCTCCGAATACGGTCAATGTCTTGATCCTGAGGTCAATGGCTTCCTCAAGACCCATAATGCAAGCTTCGTATTCAGCTTCGTTGTTAGTGCAGTTGAAAGTGAGCTTTGCCGAGAAAGGCATGTGAACCCCTTTAGGTGTAATGAGTACTGCACCAACACCACGACCATTCATGTTAACAGCCCCGTCAAACATCATGGTCCATTCTTCTTCTGGGTCAGGCCCTTCAGTGTGAATAGGCTCTTCATGATCTTTTGCTTTAATGAACATGATGTCTTCATCGGGGAAGTCGAACCTCATAGGCTGGTAATCATCAATGGGTTGCTCAGCAAGATATTCAGATAGTACACTGCCCTTGATGGCTTTCTGAGAAGTGTACTGTATGTCGTATTCTGTGAGAATCATCTGCCATCTTGCAACCCGTCCGGTAAGAGCTGGCTTCTCGAAAATGTATTTGACTGGGTCCATTTTTGAGATTAACAAGGTAGTGTGGGTCAGCATATACTGTTTCAGTCGGCGAGCAGCCCACGCTAAAGCACAGCAAGTTTTCTCGAGCAGTGAATAACGTTGTTCACAGTCGGTAAACTTTTTGCTTAGGTAGTATATTGCATACTCTTTTCGACCAGACTCGTCATGCTGACCTAGTACACACCCCATCGATTCTTCTAATACTGTCAAATACATAATCAGAGGTCTTCCTTCAACTGGCGGCATAAGGATTGGAGGTTCTTGCAGATACTCTTTGATCTTGTCAAAAGCCCTTTGGCAATCTTCGTTCCACCTGACTGTTTGTTCCTTTCTTAACAGCTTGAACAAGGGCTCACAGGTTGCTGTGAGGTGAGATATGAACCTTGAAATGTAGTTCAATCTACCTAAGAAACCTCGAACCTCTTTCTCAGTTTTCGGTGCAGGCATCTCTTGGATGGCTTTGACTTTATCAGGGTCAACCTCGATCCCTTTCTCGCTTACAATAAAGCCCAGCAGCTTACCGGATCGCACCCCGAATGTGCATTTGTTGGGGTTCAACTTCAGTTGGTATTTCCTCAGACGCTTGAATAACTTGAGCAGATTCACCAGGTGGTCTTCCTCTGTAAGGGACTTGGCAATCATATCATCCACGTAACATTCGATTTCCTTATGGATCATGTCATGAAACAATGTTACCATAGCCCGTTGATACGTTGCACCAGCATTCTTCAGTCCGAATGGCATCACTTTATAACAGAACGTGCCCCAAGGTGTGATGAATGTTGTCTTCTCCATGTCTTCAGGTGACATCTTAATCTGGTTGTATCCTGAAAATCCATCCATGAAGGAGAATACCGAGAACTGAGCCGTATTATCAACCAATACATCGATGTGAGGTAATGGGAAATCATCTTTCGGGCTGGCTCTGTTCAGATCCCGGTAATCAACACACATTCTTACTTTGCCGTCCTTCTTAGGCACAGGTACTATGTTAGCAACCCACGGCGGATAGCTAGTCACAGCAAGGAACCCGGCGTCCCATTGCTTTTGTACCTCTTCCTTGATTTTCATAGCCATGTCTGGGCGAGTTCGGCGCAACTTCTGTTTGACTGGTGGGCATTCTTCCCTCAAAGGCAGCTTGTGCACAACAATATCGGTATCCAACCCTGGCATATCTTGGTAGGACCAAGCAAACACATCAACATACTCTTGAAGCAGATCTATCAGCTGTCTCTTCACTGAGTCTTGCAGGCAAGCCCCGATTTTGACTTCTTTCACGTCTTCCTCCGTACCAAGATTAATCACTTCAATCTCCTCCTGATGAGGAGCAATAACTTTTTCCTCCTGTCTTAACAACCTGGCTAGCTCTTCAGGAAGCTCGTATTCTTCTTCAACCCCTTCGTCAGCTTGATTGATCGGATTGTCAAAGTCATACGATGTCATAGCCGTGCTGTTGTCGGTGCGGTCAGGATGGCACTCTCTGCAAGGGTTTTAATTGGTTCATTTTAGTGATCTGATTTTAGTCTTATTTAGAAAAGTGAAATGAAGTTGTCATTTTGAAAAACACTGCCATTTATTTTTGTACAAAAAGAAAAATGGAAAAACAGTGAGCATAAAAGAAAAAGACTCGTTTGCAAAAAGATTGTCTGATATTTCATTAATTTAATCTTGTTTGCACAAAAGTACAGATGGCCCTGATTACAAAATGAGTCTTGTCATCTTGGGCAAGATGCAAGACTTTGATGCATGCTTATAAAATACAGGAAATAATAATTACTCTGCTCGAGTAACACTTATAATTCCCTGGGAAGACCAGTTCGAGACACTGCTCCCCGGGACCTTCGGACGAATCCAATTCTCCAGGTTGCGCTCCTCTTCCAGCTCGTCTTCCAGGCAGTTGATAGCATCGGGGGTAAGCATCCCCCCACTGACAAAACCAGGCTCTCCAGCAGCCTTCACTTGATGTTGAGTTGGTTTGTAACCCAACCCAAATTTGTCCTTCTTCTCTTCCACAGCTAAAACCTTGCCCCAGCCTAGGGCAGTTCCTTCCTCAACAACCTTCCGGGCTTGTTGGTATGACGACATGGAGATCCCCGAAACAGCAGATGCTTCATTCACATTCAAGGCTTCAAAACCTTGGCTCATGGTTTCAACGATCTCTCCATCCATTTCAATATACTTGTAAGTAGCCAGATGGCTAACAAATATATCCTCCTCCCCACAGATTGTGACAACTTGGCCTTCCCACTCATATTTTAACTTTTGGTGAAGGGTAGACGTTATTGCGCCAGCGGCGTGAATCCAGGGTCTACCCAACAAACAGCTGTAGGCGGGCTGAATGTCCATCACATAAAAGATAGTTTTGAAGGTTTGTGGGCCAATTGTCACAGGCAGCTCAACCTCTCCCAGAACCGATCTCTTTGAGCCATCAAAAGCCCTAACCACCAGGTTGCTGGGTCTCAATGCCAGTCCATCATATTCGAGCTTCACCAGAGCCTTCTTTGGTAAGACATTCAGGGATGATCCTGTGTCCACCAGCACATGTGAAAGGACAGCTCCTTTGCATTCCATGGTTATGTGCAAGGCTTTGTTGTGATTGCGGCCATCCACTGTCAGGTCAGAATTGGTAAACCCTAGCCCATTGCTAGCAGTAACATTACCAACCACGGTTTCCAATTGGTTGACAGTAATCTCCTCGGGCACGTAAGCTGCGTGCAGTACCTTCAGTAGTGCATTCCGATGGGCTTCGGAGCACATGAGCAGTGAGAGGATGGAGATTTTGGACGGCGTCTGATGAAGCTGATCCACAACTTTATAGTCACTCTTCTTGATGATCCGCATAAACTCATCAACTTCCTGATCAAACGGAGTCTTCAGGGCTTCTTTGACAGCTGGATCTTCCTGCACCGGGCCTTTCCCCTTTGCCTTGGCAGCAGCTTCTGCTTCGGCATTAGGTCTTTGGACTTGTGAAGCAAAGAGACGTCCGCTTCGGGTGAAGCCTCCGCCTCCGCCCACATTATCAATTTGTGGTGCAGGTGCTGATGTTTCCAGAGTGATTCTTTTCCCTTCACAGTACACGTCAGAGCCATAGTGCCAAGGGATGGCCCTATTGCTTTCATACGGTACAGGTCCAGGTACTGTGACGGTAACCGGACTGATTGATGCTGCTGAAGGGACTGCAATTGTTTGTGGATCATAAAAGATAGTAACTGGTGCTCTAGTGGGAGCAGCACCCTCTGAATGGTAGGCGGAGTTATTTTCTGGATCGTAGAAGATGGTAACAGTAGAGACATCTTCATGATCGTTTGCTGGAGTTGTAGGAGGTCCTGATGGAAGGACTGTTGTTGTTGTAGGTGGAGAGTCGAAATGGAATGAAGCTGATGTTGTAGCAGGAGAAACTGTTGAAAACTGGTCATTTGGAAGGACAGATGAAGTACTTGCTGATGTGGTTGGAACAGTAGTTGTTGCATTTGTAGGAGGGTCTGAAACCGTTGCTGATGAAGCTGGCGAATGTGCCGGAAATGATGTAGTGATTTGTAAGAGGCCACTCTTGATAAGGCTGTCAATGCCATTCCTCAAGTCTTCACACCCATTCCAAGAAATATTGCAGTATGGGCACCCCAGCTCACACCCTGGAAATATTTGATTTTCACGGAGTTGAGCTTTGATTTCCACCAATGGTGTCCTGATCTGATCCACACTAGTTATCAAATAAGACTGTTGGTCTTCTTCAATAGCATTAATCCGGGGACCACCATGGTGTGGCATTGGGTTTTTGTTGACGTTGGGCGGAGGTGCAAAATTCAAAGCCTTGGAGTCTACCAAGTCTTGTACCTTCATATGCAGAGCCCTGCATTTTTCTGTACTGTGACCAGGTGCGTTGGAATGAAAAGCACACCTAGCGTTGGAGTCATAGTTTCTTGGTAGACTGTTTGGATCCGGAGGTGCCAACGTTCTTAGCTCAACTAGGTTGAGTTTCAGAAGTTGTGGCAATAAGGCAGTATATGGCATTGGAATCGGGTCTATCACCCTGTTAGCTTGAGAGGGCCTCTGTTGGAATGGCCTCTGTTGATTGTTGTTGTTGGAGTTGTTGTTGTAGTTGTTTCTTGGAGGATATTGATTTTGCTGGTACTGGGGTTGTTGTTGGAAATTTTGTTGAGGAGGTTGATAAACGGGCTGAGGATGAGCTGGAGCAGGGATTGTGACTGCTGCTATTGTTCTTGGAACATACTGGGGCCTGCCCCTGTTGGTGTGAATGGCATTGGTCTCGCCAGATCTTCTCGGGCCTGCAAAAGGCTTTCTTGTACCACTGGACGAGCTTGCACCATTATCAGATATCTTACCCATTTTCAACAGGCTTTCGATTCTCTCCCCAGCTATGACAACATCGGCGAAGCTGGTGGAAGAGAAGGCAGCCAACCTGTCAATATACGTTCCCTGGAGAGTGTTCATAAACATGTCTGCCATTTCTCTCTCAGACATTGGTGGTTGAACGGCAGCAGCCAATTGCCTCCATCTTTGAGCGTATTCACGGAAACTTTCCCTTGACGACTGTGACATGCCCATCAGGAGAGTCCTATTGGGTGCCATGTCTAAGTTGTATTGATACTGTCGGATGAAGGCCTCTGCCAGGTCCTTCCAGCATCTCACAGTTGCCCTTGTCAAGTGGGAATACCATTCCCTTGATGCTCCAGTCAAGCTATCTTCGAAGTAGAACATCCACAATTTCTCGTCCATGGTGTAAGCTTTTAATCTTCCGAGAAAAGATTGCAGATGGGTTCGAGGACAAGAAGTCCCATTATACTTTTCAAAACATGGAGGCTTGAACTTGTGAGGGATCCTGACCCCCTCTACTAAACCCATGTCCATGACATCGAACCCCAAAGAATTTTGGGATTCCAAAGACCTCAACTTCTCAGCCAACTCATCCAATCTCCTATCATAGGTTTCCTCTCCAGCACCCATGACTGTAAACTGATCCTCCTGAGGATCCTCTTGAAGTACTCTGGCTGCAGTGGCTGTTCCTTGAACGTTTGCAGGAATATGAATCTCAGGATGTAAATGTGGGCCAAACACTGGGGGATTAACATGTGGTTGCACCCTTTCGTTGTTGCTTGTGCCAGCAGTTCCTACATGGGGGTCCTCTTGAGTTCTTCCCTCTACCAAAACTCTAAGCCTCTCCTGACTCTGAGCTAAGTTATTCATCACTTCCATGAATTGAGTGATCTGGGTTCTCATCTCCACCCTTTCGTTAGCCATCTGGGTTCTGGCCTCGTTGAGATCTTGCTGCAACTGGTCCATTTGGATGCCCGGAAGGTTGCTTCTAGTTGGGTACCTGTGTGGCCTGTTGAGAGGAAACACCCGGCGACGAGCAATACTGCCTGAGATTCACAACAGAAGTTAGCAACAATAAATCAAAACCTACAAAACAAACAAAAGGGTTAGTATGCAATGCAGTTGTGCTTATTTGCTATCAAGGGTATCCGGTTTGGTCTTCAGTTTTGACCCTTCCAGACCCTTGAAGATGATACTGCTTGAGGTTGTTCCTGAAATGAGCTCAGATGGAAACCAACAAATATATTACATAAGATGAAACAAATACAACTTGTTCATTCTTACAACACCAGCCCTCTAGGGGTCAAAATACATAATCAAAAAGCAAAAGTACATGAAAAGAAATAGCAACAAGCAAATGATCAAACTCTGAGGCCAAACTCATCCTCACGAACTTCCTTAAGAAGTGCTTCGGTCACAGGATCAGTCGGACGCTCCGTGAGACTTCTGATGAGAAGGTTCCTTGCTGCAACAGCTGCGGTCAACCTCTTGTTCTGACTTTGATCTTTGGATTTCTTCACTCCAGCTTTGATTCTTAGCTCTGAATTTTCCTCCTGGGCTGCTGCCAGGGCTTTTTCCATCTGCTCCATCTTATCTTGAACTCTCTTGTCTTCTAGAGTACGGGCCTCAGTGATCCGGACCCACCTGGCCTGACTTTCCTTCAAGTACAAGTCTGTTCTTGCTCTTTGGAACTGGGCTTCTTTACAAGCATTCTTCAGAATCTGCTCACCAGCTTTAGACTTGTTGATATAATCCCCAGACCTCTCAATCTTGGTCAAATGCTCCACTCTCAACTTTTCCAATCTTTCAATCTCCCTCACACCTTCACTCCTCTCCCTGAGGGTCTTCTGCAAGGCTTGGGATAACTTCTCATTTCTGTCCTTCAAGCTTTCAAACTCTTCCAGGCTGACTATTGCTGGAGGTGGTGCTGAAGATGACTCAGGCATGTCTTTGATGGTGAAGGGCAATCCTGAGATTTGGGCCCTAGCATAGGACCACTCATGATATTGGGCTGATGCCACATTATTGCACTTCCCCAGAATGGTGATTCCCTTGGTTTGAACATGATCCCAGGCCCAGGCAGCCTGTCTAACAGTTGCCAGACTAACCTTGTTCTCACAGTAGAGGGTCTCAGCCAAGTCCTTTTCCCTAGGAGCATGAACCAGTGCATAACCCAATTGCCTCTTGAACAGCAGGGGGTTGTAATTGATACTTCCCTTGACTCCTACCAAAGGCACATTAGGAAAATGCCCACAGCTGGTGATTATGTCTCTGCCCTTGGTACTTTGATTGCACCATCTGATATCTGCTGTAGTTAGGACAGAAAGTCTCCTTGCCCAGTTGCTTTGCTGGTGAGGGTTTAGGAATGCATCTGTCTTAGGTAGATGCTTGAGAAGCCAGGCATGGAATAGTGGGGCACAAATCCTCACTAACTTCCCTCTCTGTTTCTCATTCCTCTGATGTACTGAGTAATAGAGATCACCCAACAAGGTAGGCACTGGGTTCTTCAAGATGAACAAATGGATTGCACTCTTGCTGATGAATCTGGGCTCATCTGCAAATAACACAATTCCATACACACTTAAAGCCAACAGAGCACAAACAGCTTTCCACTCCCCCAGGGAGGCCTTCAGACTAGCTTGAGAGATTAGGAAGTCCAGCTGTAATCCAGGGACACTAGATTTAGAGGTCATGTGTTGTTCAATCAAAGCAGGTTCCAGGTGCAAAGCTTTGGCTATCTCCCCACTGCTGGGAAAATCCATTTCAGGATTGAATGGGATCTCCCTCTTGATAGGCAAACCAGTCAAAGATGAGTATTCTTCCAAAAGAGGACCCAACTGGAAGTCTTGAAATGTAAAGCATCTCAATGGGGGGTCATAGAACTGAATGCAGGTATGAATCAGGCTCCTCTGAGACGGGTCCATGTCCATAACTAGGTCAAGTATGTCCCCATAATGTTCCCTGAACAAAGGGATGTAATCTGGTGTAATCAGGGTTTGGATCCTCCTGAGGTCTGACAAATCTGGTTGGAAGAAATGATAGGTGATGTTGTTCTTCTTTGGAGCCATGATGTTGAAGACTGAGCAGAATGCTGAAGCAGGGAGAGCCACTGATTGGCTGGTGCTGAAGCAGACAGATAAAACTGAAACAGATGCTGATGAAGATGGGTCAAAGCTGCAGATGGGGTCAAAACCAAAACCTGATGAACAATGGATACCCTGAAAAACAAATAAGCACATGTTAATATGATGCAATGAGTATGCATGCAAATGAAATGCAAGGGTCTGTGACAGAGCTGGATCTGAATAAATGCCTTGGTATAGATCCATGTGTGTCTAAGAATTCCAGATGGAGGTCTAAGAAATCCAGTAACCAAGGTAGGGGACTCAAATAAAGAGCCACATGTCCAGGGTTTTAGAATCACAAGAACTATCCAACATGAAGCATTCTTAACAAAGTCAAAGTAACAGGGTATTCTGAGGTCAAGGTACCTGCAAACCTGTAAACAGCCCAACCCCCTCACAGGTAGTGATCTAGAACAAGGATCCTCAGACTTGGATCAGTTATGAGAAGTGTAAACACTTCTAACCCGGAGGTACAGTGTTTACAATAACCATAACAATTCCTCCTCTAATTCACCTCAATTTCTGAAGGTCAATACTAAAAGGTCATCCAGACTTAGCAGGCTTCCCAGATCCCCCTAGCATTGCAGGAAATCTGCAACACAGAGTTCTCAAGAAGAAACCCATATCTGAACCGTGTTTCATATTCCCGCACCAGACTGAAAATTGACTGGGAAAGAATATGATTCACTCTAGCCTAGGTGTCACTCAGGTCCCAGGTATAGGACCTAAACTCTCAATGGAACCCCAACCCACCAAAACAAACCAGATCCAGCACAGACAGCATGACAGTATGATATATATGAAAACTGTAAAGAAAAGCAATAAATAAGGCTGTACAGAAAGCAATAAAGCAAATATACAAACACAAATAAAACATAACACCCCAATAAACACAAATCAATCAAGCGCTAGGAGGAACCCACAAAAAGAACCAGAAGCCCTGGTTGCAGTATAAGGGTCCCCAGCAGAGTCGCCAAGCTGTCGCTCCCGACAAATGAAACTGGGTCAGATGAAGGTACAGACGCGAACGGTCGGCGAAGGGAACAGTGAGAACACACAGCCGTGAACTCACTGGAGAATGAATAGAGTCGCCAGCTAGGCATTTTTATCCCGGAGGAAAGGCAATGCTGCATAAGCCTAGGAAAAGATGGATAAGACGGTTTGCGAACCAGAGAGACTGAGAAAGGGGGTTGGTTACAACCTGGGAAGGTATTAGCACCCAGATTGTCCGCCGTACTCGACGGGATCCACGCTTAAAAGATTTGTGTTTTAAAGGGGTAGTGTCAGTGCAATCTGTGTGTAAAATAGCTGGAAAAGAATGTACAGGTGTCAGTGTAAAGTGTATAAGTGATATGTATAGTGTCAGTGTAAGACAGAGTATGCTCATGATTATGAGGCTTAAAGAATAATGCTGGAAGGAGGGGGAATGTACAGAGACTTTTGTTCGATAACCGTTAAGTTATGCCTACGTATCCTCTCGTGCAATGAGGAAGTCAGAACACCGTAGTTCGACCCAAAGAGACTGAAAGATGAATTGACTTGTGAACTGCTTGCAGTCTATGCTCAAGTGTATGATCTGTCTGGCACAGATGCAAACTGTCTTGCATTAGACGGAAGAAGCAAGTTCTCGATTGTGAGTGAATGAGATGAGAAAAGAATCCCGAAGGAGACGATTATTGTTTGTTTTTGAGTTTTCAGTCTTTTATTGCTTTTGGAGTTTGTCATAGGATAATGAGCTTAAACCTAAATCAATGGATTTGGTAAACTCATCACATCATCCCTCTGATTAGGGGTAATGAGAGTACCTCAAGTGTGAAGTCAGATTCTCACACTTAATCACCTTTGGTGTAGGATCAAGATCATTAACCTACTTGTGATTAATTAGATGTTTTTGTGATTTTTTGTTTAGTGTTAAGTAATGAGGTTAAGCCATAATCAGGGATTTAACAGGCTCATTACACTATCCTAAAAGAAGGATAATAGATGAGGGTGTTTAAGCTGAGGAAGGATCCTCAGCTTAATCCATGATTAGGGATTAAACCCATGACAGAACAAACCTTGGATTAAGTGGATTTTATTAATGATATGATGATGAAGTGTTTTTTATGATTTGTAAGACAACTTGAGGGGGACTTGTCCATTAACTTTAGGGTTAGTCCTTCTTAACCAATTAAGGAAGAATTAGAACCCTAATGCAAGGCCCAAGTTACAAGTGTAATGCCTTGATATTTATTAAGTGAATTGATTAAGAGATTTCAACACCTTAAGGGTCCAAGACTTAGGATTAAAGTTATACACTCCATCCTAAAAGAAGGATGCAGGCATGATCTTAATCACAAAGTCTTAAAGCTTTGAGGGTTTAGTCCCTGGTTATGAGATGAGAAGAGATGACTCAAGGAGAGACACAAAGGTAAAAACTATGGGGAGACTAATCAAAACCCTAATTCATTATCATGCTTGGTTGGTCCTAATGTTTGTGAGGTTTTCAAGAACAATCTTCAGATGAACCACCAGGAAGCAGATGAACAAGATCAAGAGAAGCAAAGTGACTTGCTTCATTCAAGAAGTCAAGTCACTTGAAGAAAGAAAGTGGGAGGAGGAAGAATGAGCAAGCTCAAGCTCAAACACAAGTAAGAATGCAGCAAGGTATGCAAAAGAAGATGAGAAGAAAAGTTATGAGAAGTGAAGGCAAATTCACTTCTCAAGATTACTTACCACCTGAAATGTTAGAAACAAATGCAATGCAATGCTAGATGAAATGAAATGACATGATGCAAAACCAGAAGCATGGTGATGATGATTATGATGTTATGAAGTGCTGCAAACATGAGGCAAGACATGGAGATGCTCATACAAAGTCATGGATGCAGATGATGCAAGTTTAGAAGCATGGACAAACATGAAATGTTATGGAACATATAAGACAAATGGCATGGCAAATATGCAATGTAATGGTCAATGATGCTTCATACATGTCTTAAGATGTCAAATGAATCATAAGAATGCACAAAATGCAATGGCAAGTCAAGTCATGCAAGGAAATGCAAGAATGATGCAAAGGGAAAGCCCAAATTAGGGTTCATGAAACAAACATCAAACACAAACCAAAAACAGAAGCAAACCTTAACATAAAAAATGGAAAATGGTACCCAAGGAAACCTTAGACCTATAACAAACCACTGCCCAAAGGGGAGCTCTCAACTCTCAACCAAACTCAAGTTATGATTTTTACAAGTTATTAGGGTTTTTTAGGGTTTGTAACAAAAGAAATGCCAATCAATGAGAAAATGCAAGATCAAATCTTGGCCTTTTTATCCTTGAAAGTACATGTCAAATGGAAAACAATGCAAAAAGAATCAATGTCTCAACCTTTACCAAAAGACAGAAATGAATTTTCAAACATATGATCAAAATAATGCACAAAATGTGATTTAATTCAATGAAAAATTCTTAAAATGCATCAAGATCAAAAAAGAAATTTGGTTTGAAGGTTGGACAATGTTTCTAAATGTCTTAGAACATTTCATGAATTTTTTTGTAATTTTTAAATACCTAAAAGTATTTTTAATTAATTAATTCTCATTAATCAATTAAAAATAATCTTTTAAATATTTAAAAATACTTTTTTAATGACAAAAAATAAAATAAAAATGTTTTTGTGTCATAAAAATTAATAAAACCTTAAAGAAAAAGTTTCATAATTTTTATGATTTTTTAACTATTTTAAAATAATTATACAAATAAAATGCAAGAAAAATGAATTAAAATTTAATAAAATGAAAAGTAAGCTGAAAGGAGGGCCAGGATGAGCCCAGAGTTTGAAAATGCTGACCAGCGCGCAAATGAAGGGTGAGGATTGCATCTGGATCACTTAACTTAATTACGAATTAATTAATGTTAATCAAAGGGATTAGGGCAAATGAAGTGATCTGGAGCGTTCAAAGCAGCGGGAGGTCAATGAGTCAAAGCTCATCCGCGGCTCACATTCAAATGGCCATAATGACCTGAGTTTAGGGTTAATCACCCTCAGGTGACCGGAGAGGAGCTCCGGTCATCTTCTCCGGTTGCACAAAAACCCTAGAACACGAATCAAGCAACTATTCTACAAATTTCTTGCCCAGAAACAACCCCCTACCCTAACTAAACCCTAATCTAAGATCAAAAGGCATTTATCTAACATGAACAAGGAGAATCGAAGACAAGAGCATTCACGGGCCAAGTTTCAGAGATGCATAAAATGCCCATTTTCACACCATTTTTGATTCTAAACACATCCCCATGATCCTTGAGGCATGCATTTTCATTTTATAACATAAAATCAGAGCTTTGAGAGAAAAGTTTCATAATCATACCTGAGGTGACAACTCCTGCTTTTGAGCTTCCAGAGCAGTTTCTTGATGCAAGCTGGCTCTAATGAATCCCCTGATGTCAATGGCAGGCTTGAGATGAAGTTTAGCAAGCTATTTCAGTGGCTACCAAACTGGTGTAGCAGAAAATGACCTTGGTGTACAGGCTGTTTTAGGCCAGTGTAGTGGGTGGTTTGGGCTCCTCTGAGTGTGCCTGACTTGTTGGTGAAGAGAGGTGAAGTGTTTGAGGGATGGACAGTGAGATTCGAAGAGGACTGGTTCTGATGATGGTGAATGGTGGAGCTCAGGCCAAGCTTGTTTCAGGCCTGAGTTTTGGTGGTTTGGGGGCTTTGAGGTGTGGTGAGTTGAGTGGTGAAGGAAGTTTGAATGTTTCTTGGCTGTGGAGGCAGATTCGATGGATTTTGCAAGTTGGTGTGTTTTTGTGAAAGCTGAGTTCTGGCCAGTTTCAATGCTCAATGCTTAGCTATATCACCTCCAACTTGTGTGGATAGACTGTGAGGCAGGTTAGTAGGGTGGCTGGGTACTGTGCCAAGAGTATGGGAGCCTTTTTGCAAAAAGGTCAAGTTTGTGTCCTTGAGGGCATGGGTCATGGCAGCAGCAGGCTCAGGTCTTGTCTTGCCCCAGCTGGAGTGGAGGAGAGCCCTTGGATTGTTTGTACTTGACTGCAACAAGTGGATGACAAGCTATACTAGCTTTTGCAACTTGACAACTTGTATTTTCTCATGAGTTTTTTGCTATGTACATAGAGCAATGCTTGCTGAATTTTTGTCACATGCTGCCTCAATTGGTCATGGCAATGTTTAGAGATCAGCTAGTGATCACATAATCCTTTGAAACATGAATTTGCCAAGAATCCTCTTTATGCATACTTAAGAAAATGCCTTATGGAACTTTGAGAATCAAGGCAAACCATCCAAAATTCCTTGGGCCAAAATTGTTCTTGGAGTCATGTATGATCATATAATGCTGTTTTGAAGTCACTTTGAAGTCACAAAAATACTTGGTTCATGAAATTGCAATTTTTCCCTTTAGTGCATAACTTGAAAATTAATGATTTTTGGCAACTTTGCATGGCCATAACTTTTGATCCAAGAAGAGTTTGATCATGTTCTTGTACTTTTTGAAAAGGGAAAGATGAGATCTACAACTTTCATGACCAAAGTTTTTCCATTTGAAGCATTTTTGGATCATGAATCAAGGCTTGAAAAATGACCTAAAATGGTGCATTCTTGAAAAGTCAACTATGCCAAAAAAGTCAACACTTGCAAAAACCCTAAATTCTTGATTTTTATGAACTTCAAACCTCTTCCATGATCAAATAAAGATCATATACACTCAAAATGATGAAGATCACCCATTGGTTGGGTCATTGGGGGCCTCAGATGCCCTGATTTTGCACTGACTTGTCTGAAAAGTCAACTCTTGATCAGATGACTTCCCCATGGAATTTCTTCATGAAAATTGATATGCATACTCCCTATACCATATAGAGACCAATGGAAACAAGAATGACCAAAAAATTTGGAGTTATGGCCTCTGAAACCAAAACCCTAATTTTCAGTCAACTGTGCAGTTCATCCTGGCTCTGTATCCACTCAAACCCTAGTTCTTGTGATTCTTTTGCATTTTTGACTTTGAGGAGATGTATTATGATGATTGGGCACACATGGATCCCTTTGAATTGATTGGTGGCCTTTGGAATGGCTCAAGATGCTTTTGGATTGCTCAGATCACAAACCCTAGGTGCAGATGACCTAGAAACTATCCAGTGAATCAAAAATGTACTATGAGATGATATGATTGTGTTTATGCATATGAGATGGTCACAAGCCATGGTGTGAATGGGTGAGGGCAAATTTGGGGTGTTTACACATGGTATGACCACTAAAATGAGTGCCAAAAATCCCATCATGCATGTCTTCCATAATCTCTGTTGCTTCCTTCTTATCCACACAACGAAGCAAAGTCGAATCATGATTGCGCTTGTACAAAATTCCATTACTCAAAAAGAATTTAGCAGAAAACCTCCTCAGAAACTTCTTATCTTTGACAGATGCCCCTTCAGGGAACTCCTGAGCTTCAAGATATTTTTTCACTTCATAGAACCAAGGCTTTCCCTCTACTTCCTCAGTGTCAATCTCATTACAATATGCAGGCTTCTCAAATATATCAATAGTGATCTTGGGAGCTTCATCATCCCAGCTAATCTCAAACATAGATGCAATGGTGGCTAATGCATATGCCAATTGATTCTCTCCTCGTGGAATATGTCCAAAGGTAATCTCTTCAAAATATGGGATCAAAGACAACACATGCTCTCTGTAAGGAATGAGATTTTCATGCTTGGTATCCCAATCTCCTTTAATCTGACTAACTACCAGGGCTGAATCACCATATACGTCCGGGAATTGAATCTTCATCTCAATGGCAGCTTTGATACCCATGATACATGCCTCATATTCAGCCATGTTATTGGTATAATAGAAACAAAGTCTTGTAGTAATTGGGGTATGACAACCTTCAGGGGAAATGATCACAACACCAACACCATTACCAAGCGCATTAGAAGCTCCATCAAAAACCATAGTCCATCGGGATCCTTGTTCAGGTCCGTCATATTGTCCACGTTCTTTGGTAATAATCATAATGTCTTCATCCGGGAACTCAAAATTCATTGACTGATAATCATCCACTGTCTGATGAGCCAAATGATCAGCTACAACACTTCCTTTGATGGCCTTTTGAGTAGTGTACTGTATATCATATTTTGTTAAGATCATTTTCCATCTCGCTATTCGTCCGGAGAGAGAAGGTTTCTCGAATATGTACTTGATTGGATCCATCTTTGAAATCAACAAGGTAGTATGAGTCAACATATACTGTCTTAGTCGGCGAGCAGCCCATGCCAAAGCGCAACAAGTTTTCTCGAGCAGTGAGTATCTTGTTTCACAGTCGGTAAACTTTTTGCTAAGGTAATATATTGTCTGCTCTTTTCGACCAGACTCGTCATGTTGCCCCAACACACACCCCATTGAATTTTCTAACACTGTTAAGTACATAATCAAGGGTCTTCCATCAACTGGTGGCATCAAAATTGGAGGTTCTAGAAGATATCTCTTGATTTCATCAAAGGTTGTCTGGCACTCATCATTCCATTCCATTACCTGATCTTTCTTCAACAATTTGAAGATTGGCTCGCAGGTAGCAGTTAGCTGGGAAATAAATCTTGCAATGTAATTCAGTCGTCCCAAGAAACCTCTAACTTCCTTTTCAGTACGGGGAGCGGGCATCTCTTGTATAGCTTTTACTTTTAAAGGATCCACTTCAATACCTTTTCCACTGACAATGAAACCCAGGAGTTTACCAGACCTAACTCCAAAAGTACACTTGTTTGGATTCAATCTTAGTTTGTATTTCTTCAACCTCTCAAACAGCTTATGTAGGTGATCAAGGTGTTGTTCTTTATTCTGGGACCTGACTATCATATCATCCACATATACCTCTATCTTATGATGAATCATATCGTGAAACAAAGCCACCATAGCACGCTGATAAGTTGCCCCGACATTCTTTAAACCAAATGGCATCACTTTATAACAAAAAGTGCCTCACTGTGTAACAAATGTAGTCTTCTCCATATCTTCAGGGTCCATCTTGATCTGATTGTAACCAGAAAAACCATCCATGAAAGAGAATACCTTATGTTGAGCAGTGTTGTCTACCAAAACATCAATATGTGGAAGTGGAAAGTCATCTTTAGGACTAGCTTTATTCAAATCCCTGTAATCCACACACATGCGTACCTTACCATCTTTCTTAGGTATCGGTACCACGTTTGCAACCCATTGAGGATAAGAAGTCACAGCTAAGAACCCTGCATCAAATTGTTTCATCACCTCTGCTTTAATCTTTTCTGACATTTCAGGACGCATGCGACGAACCTTTTGCTTCTTTGGACGACAATCTTCTTTTACCGGTAAACGTTGAACCACAATGTATGTATCCAACTGTAACACGGTGGGAGAACTGACTTTTTATAAACGTTACGGATAGCAAGAGTCGCCACCGAATTTTATTTTAACCAAAAGGAAAGGACATAAAAGAACAGGAAAGACCTTAAAAAGATTTTGAGTTCGGGGGGTAGGTTATACAAAGGGAAGGTGTTAGCACCCTTTATATCCATGGTTATCCATGGGCTCTTAGTTACTTAGCTCACTTTGAATTGTTTTGAGAAAGTTGTAGTGTGTGATTAGAAACTTTCTAAGTACTTTGTAATGATCCTCGTATGGATGTATACAAAGACTTGTTTTTGAAAATTTGTTTGAAAAGTGATGTGTAAAAAAGTATTTTTGAAATGTGTGAGCAAGTAATTAAGAGGAACCTACCCTATATTAAGTCTTTATTGTTCTTATGTTCTTTCAATGGTAAGACTATCCCTATTATTAAGGAATAGGTAGTCATTACCTTGGATGTGATAAGGGACATGTGTAGGGACATCTGAATATAGGCAACTGCAAGGTGTCTTTAGCAATTCGTGGGGACTTACCATCTTTTATTCGAATGGACAAGATCATTTATCGTAGGCAACCTCGAAGGGACTTGATCTTATAAACTGAAGGGACTTGATGATATTTGTGAAGGGACTTTGCTTAAGACACCTTACTTGACCTTTTGAAATAGGCAACATGAGAGGTAACCCTAGAAAGTGCAAGATGGCGATCAAAGATCGACTTACGCGTGTGAGTGTTTATTTTCAAGTATTTATCTTATTTAAATTAATTTTCTAAATTATTTTTAATCACATTTAGGTTATACACACCCTAAGATTACTAACCATACAATACAATATTTACGAAATAAAATAAAGGCGGAAAATAAACCTAATTTTTACATGGCTTTAGCAGATACATAATAATCAAATAAAAATAATAATGATAAATATAGTAAGAATAATAAATAAACAATAATAAAATATTAGCAATAACAAAATAATAGCAATAATAACAATGATAATAATAGTGAATAAAGAAATCAAAATTTAAATTTAAAAAAAAAGAGGAATTATTTTTAGGTTAAATAAATATTAGAACCTTTTTTAGATATTAATTAAGAGAATAAAACCAATTTAATAATAATAAAAAAAAATTAAGTTATTTACATATTAATAAAAATAAAGATTAATACATTAATTAGGGTTTAGAAAAATAAGTTAATTTTTTAGGGCTAGTAGAAAAATTAGGGTTAGTACCTAGGTTAAGGTTTTAATTAAGAAAATCATATTTAGGTTAGAAATTAAAATTATGGTTAATTAAGATTTTAATAAAATTAGGATTTATAAAATCTAGATCTAATTAATTAGCTTCATAAATTAGGATTTATAAAATCTAGATATAAAAAGCACATCAATTTAAAGAATTATTTAAGAGATAATTTTAATAAAAACTATTTAATTTACAAAGAATAATAAATATAATTAATTTAGAGATATTTTAAGGATATATAAAAACAAATTAATTAGTTAATTTACAAAAAGAATGTATATTTGACTTTTTTTTTAAACAAAGAGATTAGTGATAATAGTTAGGTTAATTTGATTAATGGTTAGTAGTTAATGAATATTAATTAATAATTATTCAAATAATTAAGAAAAACATTTAAAAAAATAGAAAACAACACAATTAGGTAAAAAGGTGGAGGCATGGTTCGAACCTGCCCCCTTTACCTGATATGCTGCCTGCTTTACCACTGGACCAATGCGCTCATCTTGGCAGTGGAATGACTAACGCATGCTATATGGAAAGCCTGAAAAATAAAATGAATTATAAAAAAAAGAACCTGTGAATCAAACCCAGGTCTTGAAAGCCTCACACGCGCACGCTTACCACCAAGCTATTTAGCCTTTGGTGAAATAATACGAAGACAGAAGAATAAAAGGGAAATATAAACTTGAATTCTAAATTTTGGCGCCTTCAGACTTCATCTCCAACCTCAGGATTCGCAGGTTTTCCTGCGAATTTCTCTACGACTTTTCCTGCGAATATTTCTGCGCATAAAACCTGCAAAAACTCAAACTTCAAGAATACGTACAATTAATCCACAAAAGTTATATATACAGAATCCCCACAGTCCACACGACTCAGCCATGTTCCTAAAATGTTCTTAAACGGCCTGAATCTCAAAGCCCTAAATTCAAAGATGAAACCCTAACAATGGTGAGGAGCGATTTAAGCCGTGAACCTTTGATTTAGTTATCCAAAAAGCATCAACACCTTAATCCAAACATGAATCCATGAACAAAATTGGTTAATAACGACTGTAAACATGAAACCGAAAAAAATATAAAATAAGAACAAGCAAGGTTCGGATTGAGCATATAAGCATGGTTTGGATGATGATAATGATGCAAATAGGTTCAGAGATTGTCCAAGAATGATTTGCCACCTTTAAATCACCTGAAAAACAACAAATTTACAGAATCCGAATTTGAACTTTTTCTTGATTTTTTGGAATTTGTTTGGTGTTCTTGAAGATGCCAAATTTGTGTCTTTGTCTTTGGTAGTGTTCTATACTTATAGTGGAATGAAAATAGGTCAGAAATTGGGCCTTTGCATTATGGATTCCCATTGCTTGATCATGAAGAATCAATCATCCATAAATGCATAAAAAATATCATAAATCCTTACTATTTTAGGTGTACATGATTTTGGATCTCATCAATCAGTTTTAAATCATGCTTATGAGTTTCTAGAACCAAGATCCCATCCAAATATTGATTTCTCATATTTTATTTTGATTTAATTTGAATTTAAATGAATAAAATCCAAATAAATATTAAACAAATTATAATAAATCAGAAATACTTGGCATTGGGTCGTGCATGATGTCTTTGTATGGATTGGATCACAACATTGCAAGCCCATTTGGAGAAATTTGGTTTTAAAGCCCTATTTGCTTCATAAACCTCCCAAAAATTTCCCAACTTTGCAAAGGCATATATCCCTCAATTTTAAGGCTATGAAGGTGTTCTTGGACATTTTTAAAAGCTTAAAGAGTCCTCTAATAAACCTCTTTGGTTTCATGTCCATATCCTTTACCATTCTCAAGTTGTGCCCTTTGGAAGATGTTGACTTTTTGTTGACTTTTGAAATGACCTATAATGTCTTAGCTTATACCTTCCAAATGAAGCATTTTTGGGCTTGGCTTGTGAGACACAAAGTTTTAGAGAATTCAATTTCCTTTAAAATAAGCTTTGTATGGAAAATTCTTGATGAAGCATGTGAAAGTTATGGCTGGTCAAAGTTCAGTTTACTTTTCCTATGAAAACCCTAATTTAGAAACTCCTGATTCTTGATGATCTGAAATCTCCTTGATGAATCATGATCAACCCTTGATAAAATGATGAATTTTATTACCTAAACTTGATGTTGGAAAAAAATCATGAAGTTTGACTTTGGTTTGACCACAGTTGACCTCAGTTTGACTTTTTACTACTTTGACTGATTTTAGCCTATCTGATCATCTGACTGAGCAAACTTTTTGGGAAAGCCTTGAAACTTGACATAGGGATTCTTAAAGACATATAGGATGCTATGAAGCTCACTTGAAGCCTTGGAAGTCCATTTAGCCTGATGAAATCCAAAACCCTAGTTTAAGATGCATTGCTTAGGAGGATGCATTGTCTGAGGGGATCATCAAACTTTCTGACTAATTGTGAACCTTGTGAACCTCTTGAGATACCTTGTGAATCTTGTGAACCTTGTGAACCTCTTTGGACACCTTATTACACAATTTCTTGTATAGGTGAGGGCAAATTTTGGGGTGCAACAGCTGCCCCTGTTCAATTTTCTGAAACCTGGGGGGTTAGATTGAAATATGTGCCATTCGTGACCTGGAAGGTTGAAGGGGATTGAACATAAAAGCCCAAAAATTTGCACTCGCCGGTGCGTAAAGTAACACTGAATGATTAGTTGTATATGCTTAAGTGGGCTTGAAGATGCCACTTGGAATAACTGGAGATGGGCTTATAGATGCCATCCATAATATCAGGAGGTGATAATATCTTTATGTTGAAACTGGATATCAGTACTAGGTCTTCGTATAGGCCGTCTCTGAATCGTTTATGCAACATGGTTTGAGTTGAATGCTAGCACTAGATCTCTGTATACATCGTCTCTACATTATCTCTGGGGAAAAAGAATATCCTTCATTAAGTGTCAGGACTTAGATCTTCGTATAGATCATCTCTGAACCATATCTAAGAACATACTTTAATTTAAGTATCAGAACCAAATCTTCGTGGCGATCTTTTTCCGAATTAAGTATCAGCACTAGACCTCCGTATAGATATTCTCTGAACTGTTTTGAGTTGTTGAATAGACCAGTAGAAATAAATCTTCGTAACGATTATCTCTTCTGGAAATATCGTGGATTAGGTAATAGATCTTCGTATAGACCATTTACCTACCACCCAAGGATAAAAGAATATCAGGATTAAATCTTCGTGACGATTATATCCCTTGGAAATATCCTGGATTAAGCACCAGATCTTCGTATAGATCATTTACGTACCCCTCCAAGGATAACTTGAGCATTGATCATCAGAAATGAATCTTCGTAGTGATTATCCCTGAATTAAGTATCAGCACTAGATCTTCGTATAGATCGTCTCTGAACTGTTGTGAATTGTTGATAGTGTTTTATCTGCATGTAATTATCCTGCAAAGAAAAGGTTAGTTTATGCAATATGTATGCATGTATGTCATGATGTACTTAAGTAAATGTATTATGCATTTATGGATATGCAATGGTATGATGTAAATGATGTATGTATGAATCATGTTACTAGAAACATTTGGATGTCTTTGTATAACAACTGCTGGCTAGGGAAAATAAATCCCGCCTTGTTGCTGAGGAATATGAGGACTTCACTCTCGTCTTGTTTGATAGTATAGTATTTATAACCTCCTGTCTTCGTTCGTCGTACTTCTATTGAAGGAATAAATTCCCGAGTATCCCGACTGAGGATAAAAGAGATGGACATAAATTCAAGGGGAGATGTAACTCGAAGTATCTATAAAGATAGATTTGCTCTGCTGGGGATTTATAGTTGTCTTGTGGGGATGAACTGGTGAAGCTTCGTTGAACTCCTACCCTCGTTCTTCCTTAGTAAATACTATTACTGCATTTTATGCATTTCTGGTAAATATCAATCATATTCAAAAGCATACATACATTCAAACACAACCAATGAACGTTTTTGTCGTACCCCGAAAAATACGACCTCACGCGATCCGAATGGACGGAGCCACGCGCGGGACGGGCTGAAGAGTCGCCACCTAATTCTATTTATTCCCGAGGAGGGAAATGGGAGATATAGATACAACCCGGGAGGAAAAGGATGAGGACAAAGGTCAACGGAACTATTGCCTGGGTTCGGGAGTCGGTTATGCAGGGGGAAGGTATTAGCACCCCCTACATCCATCGTACTCGATGGGAACCATCTAAGTTATCACGCGCGAAAGGATGTCTATGCTTAAATGAATCGCTTGCTAGAGGGAAATGAGTTGAATTATAAGTTAGATTGAACCTAGGTTCTCGGCAAGGATTGAGATCCTCGTGCCTACGTACTCCCGCGTGCAATGGGAAAGTCAGAGCCTCGTAGTTCGGCCTACTAAGGGTATTGGTTGTTTGATTTTATTACCTTTCTTCGATGAAAGGGTTTAGGAGTTGAAATGCACTAAAGACTATGGATAGTTTATCTCGTCCAACAAGACGAGCGTCCTGCGTCGAAATAATCGGAGCGAGTAACGAGAGCTCGTTATCCTCCTTTCTACCGATTAAGGCTCGTGGCGTGCAAATCTTCTCGCTTTTATTAAAGTGTTTTATTTCCTAAGACCGCTTGACGTTGGATCAAGGGTTTGGATCTAATCGAACATTTTTGGTTTTTTGAGGTTAAAAGGGTAAATGCAAGTGGAGTTTATTTTTGTGGTTTTGTTAGCGAGGCACGAAGCGCTCGGCTCGCAAGGAGGAGTGGATCCTAATAAACGAGAAATAACTGAAAGAATAAAGTGCAAGTGTGCAAGTGCAATCGCTTGGCGTTGGACCAAGGATTCGAAATTAAATAAAATACGGGAAATAAAAAATGCGTACAAATCTATGGGAGAGGGGTACAAAATAAATACAGGGGATTGCGAGAAATAAATGGGTCTCGTTGTAATTAGCCCAAGAGAAAGCGTGTGTGCAGTGTTTTTGAACTATTCGAAGGCGTTCGGCCTGTTAATCAGGACACAACTATTCGAAGGCGTTGGACCTTTTAATCGAGCACAACTATTCGAAGGTGTTGGACCTTTTTGGGACGCGGCGAAATTTAGTTCGTGAACTACCTTAGAATCGATTCAAAATTGGAATCATTCTATAAGGAGTCGAAACGTAATTTTTTTAAATGCGAAAATAAATAAATTGAATTGCTAGAATAAATTAATTAAATTAAGAATAATGAATAAATTAAATAGTATTAAGAATAAATTAAATAAATTAAATAGTATTAAGAATAATGAATAAATTAATTTAAATGCTTGTTTGTCCAAAATAATAAAAAAAATATTTACAAGGAGGGCCTCATATTGACCGAACATCACCGATTTAACGAAATCGGGCGAAAAACGGCCTTTTGTTATATCATTGGCCCATAATTAATAAATATTAAATAAACAAGAATAAAAATAAAATAATAATAAAGAAGAAAATAATAATGGAAAAGAAATTTCCAAAAAAACATAATATGGTCTCATACCGATTTATATCATAGACCGAAAAAAACAAAAAAAAAACTTATAAAATGAGATAGTGAAATAATATATAATCAAGATAATACCAAAAAACTAAAAATATATTTAAACTAATAACAACATAAGAGAAAAAAAAAACAAATAACAAGGAAAAAAAAAGGCAGCGGGTACAAACAGTGTTTATTTAGAGACAGGCTGGGTTATACCCCTAATTTCCAAGCCCAAAACACATATTATATATAAAAAAGAAACAACAGGATAAATAAATAAAACAAAAAAAGGTAAACCAGAAAAGTAATTAAAAAAAAATAAGGGAGAATAAGAAATCAACCAGTCCACCCCTGCTTCTCTCGCAGAAGACGGGAAAAAGAAGGAGAAGAAAAAGGCTGCCACGGATCTCTCTGCCTCGTTGATTCCGTCCCTCTCAAACGCGGATCCTCACTTGCAACCGTCTCGGATTCACACTCTCAGATCTCCCGCGGTTCTTGACCCGCAGCTCCCTCTCAACGGCGGTGGTTCTGGATGAGCAGTAGGTGGTGGTCGGCTGTGGATATGGTTCTGTGATGGATTCCGCGATTTGGTGGCTCGCCGATGGTTCTCACGGTGGCGTTTGGTGGTTTAGCGTGTTTTTGGATTTTGCTTCGCTGAGTTTTCATGGTGTAGCAGTTTTGGATTTCGAATTTTTTCGGTTTTTTCGATTCACTCTGCCTCGCTCTCTCAATCGCAGGTGTTTCTAGTTTTTGTTAATGTTTCGGTTTGAAGGTTTTGTTTCGGATGTCTCACGGTTTTCTCTCAAACTCAGCGGCAGCTCCATTTTTTGGTGTGGTTCGGACTTAGCGCGGTGGATGGTTTGAAACAGTGGTGATGAAGGAATGATTACAGGTCACGTTTGTGTTGTTGAAGATGTTTTGTGGTTAGTTTCAGTGAAGAAGTTTGAAGGTGGTGAAGATTGGTGGTGGGGGTTTTGCGGAAGCTTTCTCGGCGGGTGAAAGAGTTGGACGAGTCTGGCATGTGCTTCTGTGTTTATGGTTGAAAATAGAGAGGCTTTCACGATTGATAAGGTTGTGTGTTTGTGAGGTGTTTCTGTGATTTAGGTTGAGTAAGAATTTGTACAGGTTGGTCTGTGTTTGGTTTATGTGGTGAGGGACTATATAAGAGTGGATTCTGCAATTTGGTTACTGCATTTTGGTGAAAAACGAATCTTTTGGGAGTGGGTGGAGAGCTGTAGAAAAAACGTACAAGTGGTGAGTGGGAAGACATTGGTTAGTGGTAATGAGAATTTGTTTTTTTTTGTGTCTCATAGGACTTATAACCATAATATTAACAGTACTAATAATATTAATAATAATAATACTAAAGATAATAATAAATAATAATAATAATAATAATATACAATAATAATAATAATAATAAGAAGAAGAAGAAGAAGAATTGTAAAAAATAAAATAAAAAGATAATAACAAAAATAGAAAATAGTGATAATAAGAAAAAGAATAATAGTAATATAGAAATAATAGTAGTAACTAAAAAAGAAATAATAATAATGATAATAATAAATAGATAATAGAAATGATAGTTGTGATAAAATTAATAATAATCTTAAAACTTAAAAAAAAAATAGTGATATGAAAAAAAAACATAAATGAAACGAAAATAATAATAGTAATAACGATATAATTTTTGATTTTTTAATATTGGGCTTAAAAGGATAATGAACTAATGGGCTTAAAAAAAAAATTTTTTATAGAAAACATGGAAGAAAAATGATTGAAAATGGATAATAAAGATATGAACAAATTGCTGCCACAAAATATAACCACACACAAACTATAACTGATACGATAAAAGAGATGACTTATTTTTGGATTTTTTTTGAAATGATGGTTAGACAGTAAAATAAAATAGTGCGGGTAGGAAAAATTTGGGGTATGACAGATGCCCCTATCGAATTGGCTTAAACCGAGTAAGATGAACTGGCTCGCGTTCAATCTTTCAAGGTATAAGATAATTAGATATCAACAGACTCCAAATTTGTCCGAAAAGAAATAAATTGTGAAAATAACAGATGATTAAAACTGGAAATAATGGGTGACACAGCAAAAAACAAATCAAAAATTAATCACTTATCACCAGAGGATGATAAGGAAAATGACTGAAAATAAAATCACTTATCACCAGAGGATGATAAGGCAACAGACTGAAAGTAAAATCGCTATCACCAAAAGGATGATAAAGCGTCCCCGACACCAAAAGGATGTTGAGTAACAGAAAATCAAATAATCGTTATCACCAAAAGGATGATAAGGCGACCCCGACACCAAAAAGATGCTGAGTAACAGAAAATTAAATAATCGCTATCACCAAAAGGATGATAAGGCGACCCCGACACCAAACGGATGACGAGTAACAGAAAATCAAATAATCGCTATCACCAAAAGGATGATAAGGCGACCCCAACATCAAAAAGATGATGAGTAACAGAAAATTAAATAATCGCTATCACCAAAAGGATGATAAGGCGACCCCAACATCAAAAAGATGCTGAATAACAGAAAATTAAATAATCGCTATCACCAAAAGGATGATAATGTGAATTCGGCACTCGAGCTAGGTCGATATGGATGCCGAAAGACAGAAAATTAAATAATCGGAAGAGAAATGCCCAATGGGGACGCCCACTGAATAACACCTGGAGAATCTTTGGAAATTTCGATCGACCCTGGATCCTGACTTTCGCTGGGGAAAGGCTTGGAATCTTGGACTGATCCTGGATCCTGAAATATGCAACTATGCTGATTGTTTTGAAGTGGTATTCCATAATGATGGAGATACGATGCAAATATTTATGCACTGAGATGTAAGTTTTAAAAATGTTGGGGAATATAAAAAGTCTGATTTATTTGGGCATGCATATGATGCACATGTTGTAAATGATTGATGCAAACGATGCTTATGCTGTTGATGATGCATAATGATGCATATGAGCGATTGAAGGGTGCCAGCTTGGTGGACTTTTGTTCTGGTAGTTGCCAATAATGATTGGACTTTGGGTGGGTGGAGGGCTTGATTTCCCGACACACGATCTTCGACGATGTATGATCAGAAGATGGATCTGAAAGCTCCAAGCTTGATTATCTGCTGATGAGCGAAGCGACTTAATTGACACATGAAGACTGATTTTGCTTTGAATGGTTGCCAACGTCTAGCAAGGACTGCCTGTTCGGCTGGGGAGTAGAGATAAGAAGATTTTCTCCTTGTTTGTTGTCCTTGTTTGGAGGGTATTCGAAATAAATTTGATGGGGAAGCTTTGACAATAGCACGATTTGCCCCAGTATCTGGATCTGGTAGGCGCCTGCCCCTGACTGAGCTGTTGAAAGATAACTTGCCCCTGATTGGGCTGCTTGAAGATAACTTGCCCCTGATTGGACTGATTTTGAAATGAATTGCCCCTGATTGGGCTGTTGAAGATGATTTGTCCCTGACTGGACTGCTGAGGTAGTCTTGATTCATGTTGGCAGTGAGGTTCAAGTTTCCCTTTTGATTGCCCCTTGTTGGGATTGCACTGATGTCAAGCACTGAATTGCAATTAAATTTTTCATACACAAATGGTAGTGTTAATGCAACGTTCATGTAAGTTTTGAAAAAGTCAATTTATTTAAATGATTGTGATAGTGTGACGAATGGACCATTAGCCCAAACGAAGTGCTGATTTAGAAAGTGTATGAAAAGATGCAGCAAGAATAATGTGCAATCGAGATTGAAGATTAGCAAATATATGGGAGTCATTTTACGCAACCTTGTTGGTAGCATGCTTTCAGAATAAACCCTGCCTCAATTAGGACTTTCGAGGGTTGTAACATGGTATGGTTAATGGTTTGAGAAAAAAGGATATAAGGCTCAAATGATTTGTACCCATCCCTTCTCCGTAATTTTCTCCAGTCCTACGTTCAGTTAACTTTGCATTTGTTTTGTTTTTGACTTTGCAAGAGTGAAGATGAAGCTTCAAAGTTTGCTTGAAAATGACAGTCATCTTTTTTGCTGGTGACCCTTTGATTCTTGATTTTTATGGTCACTGATATTTGTTTTGCTTTTGCTGAGGATTTGAGCTCTTCTTTTGATTTGTCCTTTTTTGACTAAGTCTCCCTTCGGGTGCTCAACTTAGCGTTTTTTCTTTTCTTTTCTTTTTTTTGTTTGAATGTTGTGACTTCCAATTCAATTGTTGATGGTCCTCTGACGGGATGTTTCATCTTACAATTCGAAGGTGTAGCTAGGCTAATTGAACAACTACCCTGCCCCGGGTTAGATGTAAGGGTTGTGTCCGAAAGAAACTCCTACTTCTAGGCTCGAAGTGGTTGACTAGGGATTAACACCTTATCTCTCCAGTGTTTGGGGATTTGAAAGAATGCATGTACATCATTGACGAGGTTTTATCTGAAAGCATAACGCAACAGTTATGGGTATTTCGTTTTCATCATCCTCCCTCAAATATTTGCTAAAGTGAAGTGAGGGAAATATTTTTGTGATTTTGGTGATAAATGATAAATAATGAGCGAATGCGGATAGATTGATTCAAAACATGCACAAACATAACATTAACATAACCAAGTACAAACGATAACAATGTTCAGAGCAAATAGTACTTAAACAAACATTACAAAACAACAGGAATGCGGAAATAATAAATGGTACTGGCTGCCTTGATTTGAGGAATTGAACTTCTCTTGATTTGACTCACCTCTTCAAAGTTGGAGACTACTCAGCTTTGGTCTTCAAACACTTCTTCAAAAGCATTCATTGAGGGGCCACTTGTGGCGACAAAGGATTGTTCTGGACATTCAGATTCTTCTGAGTAAAGGTGAGATCCTTAGAGTCGATTAAATCTTGGACTTTATGCTTGAATACCCTGCAGTTGTCAATTGTGTGACCTGGAGCACCTTTGTGATACTCACAGCGAGCATTGGCATCATAATCTCGAGCGTTACCAGTTTGAGGTGGCATATCTCTCAAAGTAAGAGATCCATTCGTCATCAGTCCGTTAAAGATTTCGCTGTATGACATAGGTAATGGATCAATGCGTCTGTCCGATCCTCTTTGTTGATATGGTGGGCGCTGTTGAGGAGCGTGTTGTTGTTGTTGACCAGGCTGTTGTTGATAAGTCGGTTGCGGGTATGGATAAGCCGGTTGCTGGTATGGTCTAGGTCCATATTGCGCAGCTGCACCCGGAGGATAAGGACATGGTTGATAAGCCATCGGAGGCGGAAGCAGAGCTTGAATAGCTGGATGAAAAGGCATTGAAGGAACAGGCTGATGAGACACAACCATCCTGGCCAAGGCTTGCATGGCTTCATGAATACGATCAATCTTGCTCTTGATTGAGTCAATCTATCCCCTCATAGCAGCTTGTTCTTGTCGAATCTGATCCATCTGTCTTCTAGTGTTGGCTCGAGTTAAGTACAGTCGTCTAGCACGATACGGGCGTCAGGAAACCAGCTTGATTTACTGAAGATGGAGGAACATGAAATGAGTTCTCTGGATTTTGGAATGAAATGCAATATGAATAAATAATGCAAATGAGATGATATGCAATGTCAGAATCCAGGATCACAAGATCAAGGTCTCACGAGTCTAAGGTACAGATGGAGGATACTCGGAACAAGAACTCACTGGGTAGACTCTAAAGTTTAGGGATCCCAAAGTTGACAATTCATATGGCTGTTCATCACACGCGCCATAAGCATGACGGTTGATTGACTCCGCCATATGAATCTATTTTGGGTGAGATCTTCGTATCGACAACCCACGAGAGCAAATTTTCTCGGGAGCCTATACTACGTGATCATCGACACAAGGTTTAAAACAAAGTCCTGGAGTTATGGAACTTTCTCAACTGTTTGATGCACATGTCAATTTCATACATTCTTGACAGACAATCAACTCCATTGAGTAAGTCTATTTCAAGTGAGGTTTTCGTATCGAGCCACGCGAGGGAGAACCCTGGTGCCCAATACTACACAACCATCAACCGGTGTTTTAACCAAAAGGTTCTAAAGGTCCTCAGAGTTGATGACCCTAATGAAAGCAACTGAGCACACACGTCAAGGACTTGACGGTTGTCAGTATTCTCATTAAAATCTACTCCAAGTGAGGTTTTCGTATCGACAACCCACGAGAGAGGTTCCCTCGGGAGCCCATACTACACAACCTCGCTAACTTAAGTTTGTACTCGCAAGCCCGGGTATAGAGCTTTTCCCTCAAATTCTTTTGCAAAGTATCGATCCAAATTATAGTACCAAGGAGCCACAAGATATATAAGATGGAATGCGATAAAGGAAGCGATAAAAAAAATAAACAAGCAAGGCATAAAAGCAAACATCCAAACAAGCACGGGAACCTAGACTAGGCTTGACTCGCATAGGGGTGAACCAGTCCCCAGCAGAGTCGCCAGCTGTCGTACCCCGAAAAATACGACCTCACGCGATCCGAATGGACGGAGCCACGCGCCGGACGGACTGAAGAGTCGCCACCTAATTCTATTTATTCCCGAGGAGGGAAAGGGGAGATATAGATACAACCCGGGAGGAAAAGGATGAGGACAAAGGTCAACGGAACCATTGCCTGGGTTCGGGAGTCAGTTATGCAGGGGGAAGGTATTAGCACCTCCTACATCCATCGTACTCGATGGGAACCATCTAAGTTATCACGCGCGAAAGGATGTCTATGCTTAAACGAATCGCTTGCTAGAGGGAAATGAGTTGAATTATAAGTTAGATTGAACCTAGGTGCTCGGCAAGGATTGAGATCCTCGTGCCTACGTACTCCCGCGTGCAATGGGAAAGTCAGAGCCTCGTAGTTCGGCCTACTAAGGGTATTGGTTGTTTGATTTTATTACCTTTCTTCGATGAAAGGGTTTAGGAGTTAAAATGCACTAAAGACTATGGATAGTTTATCTCGTCCAACAAGACGAGCATCCTGCGTCGAAATAATCAGAGCGAGTAACGAGAGCTCGTTATCCTCCTTTCTACCGCTTAAGGCTCGTGGTGTGCAAATCTTCTCGCTTTTATTAAAGTGTTTTATTTCCTAAGACCGCTTGATGTTGGATCAAGGGTTTGGATCTAATCGAACATTTTTGGTTTTTTGAGGTTAAAAGGGTAAATGCAGGTGGAGTTTATTTTTGTGGTTTTGTTAGCGAGGCACGAAGCGTTCGGCTCGCAAGGAGGAGTGGATCCTAATAAACGAAAAATAACTGAAAGAATAAAGTGCAAGTGTGCAAGTGCAATCGCTTGGCGTTGGACCAAGGATTCGAAATTAAATAAAATATGGGAAATAAAAAATCCGTACAAATCTATGGGAGAGGGGTACAAAATAAATACAGGGGATTGCGAGAAATAAATGGGTCTCGTTGTAATTAGCCCAAGAGAAAGCGTGTGTGCAGTGTTTTTGAACTATTCGAAGGCGTTCGGCCTGTTAATCGGGACACAACTATTCGAAGGCGTTGGACCTTTTAATCGAGCGCAACTATTCGAAGGCGTTGGACCTTTTAATCGAGCGCAACTATTCGAAGGCGTTGGACCTTTTTGGGACGCGGCGAAATTTAGTTCGTGAACTACCTTAGAATCGATTCAAAATTGGAATCATTCTATAAGGAGTCGAATCATAATTTTTTTAAATGCGAAAATAAATAAATTGAATTGCTAGAATAAATTAATTAAATTAAGAATAATGAATAAATTAAATAGTATTAAGTATAAATTAAATAGTATTAAGAATAATGAATAAATTAATTTAAATGCTTGTTTGTCCAAAATAATAAAAAAAAATATTTACAAGGAGGGCCTCATATTGACCGAACATCACCGATTTAACGAAATCGGGTGAAAAACGGCCTTTTGTTATATCATTGGCCCATAATTAATAAATATTAAATAAACAAGAATAAAAATAAAATAATAATAAAGAAGAAAATAATAATAGAAAAGAAATTTCCAAAAAAACATAATATGGTCTCATACCGATTTATATCATAGACCGAAAAAAACAAAAAAACTTATAAAATGAGATAGTGAAATAATATATAATCAAGATAATACCAAAAAACTAAAAATATATTTAAACTAATAACAACATAAGAGAAAAAAACAAATAACAAGGGAAAAAAAAGGCAGCGGGTACAAACAGTGTTTATTTAGAGACAGGCTGGGTTATACCCCTAATTTCCAAGCCCAAAACACATATTATATAAAAAAAAGAAACAACAGGATAAATAAATAAAACAAAAAAAGGTAAACCAGAAAAGTAATTAAAAAAAAATCAGGGAGAATAAGAAATCAACCAGTCCACCCCTGTTTCTCTCGCAGAAGACGGGAAAAAGAAGGAGAAGAAAAAGGCTGCCACGGATCTCTCTGCCTCGTCGATTCGTCCCTCTCAAACGCGGATCCTCACTTGCAACCGTCTCGGATTCACGCTCTCAGATCTCCCGCGGTTCTTGACCCGCAGCTCCCTCTCAACGACGGTGGTTCTGGATGAGCAGTAGGTGGTGGTCGGCTGTGGATATGGTTCTGTGATGGGTTCCGCGATTTGGTGGCTCGCCGATGGTTCTCACGGTGGAGTTTGGTGGTTTAGCGTGTTTTTGGATTTTGCTTCGCTGAGTTTTCACGGTGTAGCAGTTTTGGATTTCGAATTTTTTCGGTTTTTTCGATTCACTCTGCCTTGCTTTCTCAATCGCAGGTGTTTCTAGTTTTTGTTAATGTTTCGGTTTGAAGGTTTTGTTTCGGATGTCTCACGGTTCTCTCTCAAACTCAGCGGCAGCTCCATTTTTTGGTGTGGTTCGGACTTAGCGCGGTGGATGGTTTGAAACAATGGTGATGAAGGAATGATTACAGGTCACGTTTGTATTGTTGAAGATGTTTTGTGGTTAGTTTCAGTGAAGAAGTTTGAAGGTGGTGAATATTGGTGGTGGGGGTTTTGTGGAAGCTTTCTCGGCGGGTGAAAGATTTGGACGAGTCTGGCATGTGCTTCTGTGTTTATGGTTGAAAATAGTGAGGCTTTCACGATTGATAAGGTTGTGTGTTTGTGAGGTGTTTCTGTGATTTAGGTTGAGTAAGAATTTGTGCAGGTTGGTTTGTGTTTGGTTTATGTGGTGAGGGACTATATAAGAGTGGATTCTGCAATTTGGTTACTGCATTTTGGTGAAAAACGAATCTTTTGGGAGTGGGTGGAGAGCTGTAGAAAAAACGTACAAGTGGTGAGTGGGAGGACATTGGTTAGTGGTAATGAGAATTTGTTTTTTTTGTGACTCATAGGACTTATAACCATAATATTAACAGTACTAATAATATTAATAATAATAATACTAAAGATAATAATAAATAATAATATACAATAATATACAATAATAATAATAATAATAATAATAAGAATTGTAAAAAATAAAATAAAAAGATAATAACAAAAATAGAAAATAGTGATAATAAGAAAAAGAATAATAGTAATATAGAAATAATAGTAGTAACTAAAAAAGAAATAATACTAATGATAATAATAAATAGATAATAGAAATGATAGTTGTGATAAAATTAATAATAATCTTAAAACTTAAAAAAAATAGTGATATGAAAAAAAAACATAAATGAAACGAAAATAATAATAGTAATAACGATATAATTTTTGATTTTTTAATATTGGGCTTAAAAGGATAATGAACTAATGGGCTTAAAAAAATTTTTTTATAGAAAACATGGAAGAAAAATGATTGAAAATGGATAATAAAGATATGAACAAATTGCTGCCACAAAATATAACCACACACAAACTATAACTGATACGATAAAAGAGATGACTTATTTTTGGATTTTTTTTTAAATGATGGTTAGACAGTAAAATAAAATAGTGCGGGTAGGACAAATTTGGGGTATGACAGTTTTCGCTTAGGTAAATAGGGTAAAAGTAAATCTGGATTTAAAGACAAGATTTTATTTATTTTAGAAAGTGACCTACATACAGGTAAATTTGTACAAGGAGACAGAAATCCTAGTAAGAGGAATTCGTCGTAAATTTGTTTTTACAAAAACAACGAAAAGCAGCTATGTGAGAAATAATCCTATTGAGTTCCAATTCTACTATTGCCATTATCTTCAAGTATCTCATCCTTTGCTGTCGAGATAGAAATGATTTGATTGATCTTTATCTGTTTGAACTTGATTCAGGTAGCTCAACTGGTTGGGGTTATATGAGTGATCCAAACGAGACATAGTCATACGCTTTAATCCTTAACTTTTGCCTGGATTGCCCTTTCGGGTTTTCAATCCACCAGGATACCCTTTTTTGCCCAAGCCGCCTTTTCAGGTTTTCGACATGCCGGGTGTACATTTTTTTTTATATATATCCCTAATTTTTGCCCGAACCCTTTTGGTTCGCCGGGATGCCCTTATTTTTGCCTAGGCCAGTCAACCTAGCGGGTCTCTTTTTATGCATAGTATTTGTTAACTATGTCTGCGTTTATGGGTTGTGGGAAGTCTTCACCGTCCATAGTAGTAAGCATCATGGCACCTCCTGAAAATATTCTCTTGACTACAAATGGTCCTTCGTATGTAGGAGTCCATTTGCCCCTAGGATCACCCTGTGGTAGTATGATACGATTGATTACCAAATCACCATCCTGATATACCCTTTGCTTAACCTTCTTATTAAAAGCTTTGATCATCCATTTCTGGTACATCTGACCATGACAAACAGCTGCCAACCTTTTCTCATCAATCAAATTTATCTGGTCAAGCCGAGTCTGAACCCATTCATCTTCACTCAAGCCTGCATCTTTCATGATTCTTAAGGAGGGGATCTGAACTTCAATGGGTAGAACTGCTTCCATACCATAGACTAAGGAGAATGGGGTTGCCCCTATTGAAGTACGTATTGTAGTACGATAACCATGAAGAGAAAATGGTAACATCTCATGCCAATCCTTGTAAGTAATAGTCATCTTCTGTAGAATCTTCTTGATGTCTTATTGGTAGCTTCTACTGCCTCATTCATTTTCGGACGATACGGAGAAGAGTTGTGATGTTTAATCTTGAACTGCGTGCAGAGATCAGTAATCATGGTGTTATTCAGATTAGAGCCATTGTCAGTGATAATCCTTTCAGGGATGCCATACCTACATATGAGATTATTCTTAATGAGTCGAGCCACCACATTCTTAGTAACAGATGGAAATGAAGCTGCCTCCACCCACTTTGTAAAGTAATCAATAGCAACCAGGATGAAACGATGCCCATTAGAAGCAGTAGGCTTGATCTCACCAATCACATCAATGCCCCACATGGCAAAAGGCCAAGGAGCAGTCAACACATTCAATGGAGCTGGAGGTATATGCACTTTATCAGCATAGATTTGACACTTGTGACATGTTCTGGAATGTTGATAGCAGTCAGCTTCCATGGTAGACCAATAGTAACCTGCTCTCAATATCTTCTTTGCCATGGTATTACCACTAGAATGAGTGCCAAAGATCCCATCATGCATGTCTTCCATAATCTCTGCAGCTTCTTTCTTATCCACACAATGAAGCAAAGTTGAATCATGATTGCGCTTGTACAAAATTCCACTACTCAAGAAGAACTTAGCAGAAAACCTCCTCAAAAACTTCTTATCTTTGACAGATGCCCCTTCAGGGAACTCCTGAGTTTCAAGATATCTTTTCACCTCATAGAACCAAGGCTTTTCCTCTCCTCCTTCAGTATCAATCTCATTGCAGTATGCAGGCTTCTCAAATCTGTCAATAGTAATCTTGGGAGCTTCATCATTCCAGCTAATCTCCAACATAGATGCCATGGTGGCTAATGCATCTGCCAACTGATTCTCTCCTCGTGGAATATGTCCAAAGGTAATCTCTTCAAAATATGGGATCAAAGACAACACATCCTCTCTGTAAGGAATAAGATTTTCATGCTTGGTATCCCAATCTCCTTTAATCTGACTCACTACCAGGGCTGAATCTCCATATACATCCAGGAACTGAATCTTCATCCCAATGGCAGCTTTGATACCCATGATACATGCCTCATACTCAGCCATGTTATTGGTACAATAGAAACAAAGTCTTGCAGTAATCGGGGTATGACAACCTTCAGGGGAAATGATCACAACACCAACACCATTACCAAGTGCATTAGAAGCTCCGTCAAAAATCATAGTCCATCGGGCTCCTTGTTCAGGTCCGTCATATTGTCCAGGTTCTTTGGTAATAATCATAATGTCTTCATCAGGGAATTCAAAACTCATTGACTGATAATCATCCACTGCTTGATGAGACAAATGATCAGCTACAACGCTTCCTTTAATGGCCTTCTGAGTAGTGTACTGTATATCATATTCTGTTAAGATCATTTTCCATCTCGTTATTCGTCCGGAGAGAGCAGGTTTCTCGAATATGTACTTGATTGGATCCATCTTTGAAATCAACAAGGTAGTATGAGTCAACATATACTGTCTTAGTCAGCGAGCAGCCCATGCCAAAGCGCAGCAAGTTTTCTCGAGCAGTGAGTATCTTGTTTCACAGTCGGTAAACTTTTTGCTAAGGTAGTATATTTCCTTCTCTTTTCGACCAGACTCGTCATGTTGCCCCAACATACACCCCATTGAGTTGTCTAATACTGTTAAGTACATAATCAAGGGTCTTCCATCAACTGGTGGCATCAAAATTGGAGGTTCTAGGAGATATCTCTTAATTTCATCAAAAGTTATCTGGCACTCATCATTCCATTCCATCACCTGATCCTTCTTCAACAACTTGAAGATTGGCTCACAGGTAGCAGTTAATTGGGAAATAAATCTTGCAATGTAATTCAGTCGTCCCAAGAAACCTCTAACTTCCTTTTCAGTATGGGGAGCTGGCATCTCTTGTATAGCTTTTACCTTTGCAGGATCCACTTCAATACCTTTTCCACTGACAATGAAACCCAAGAGTATACCAGACCTAACTCCAAAAGTACACTTATTTGGGTTCAATCTGAGCTTGTATTTCTTCAACCTTTCAAACAGCTTATACAGGTGATAAAGGTGTTGTTCTTCATTCTGGGACCTGGCTATCATATCATCCACATACACCTCTATCTCATGATGAATCATATCGTGAAACAAAGCCACCATAGCACGCTGATATGTTTCCCCGACATTCTTCAAACCAAATGGCATCACTTTATAGCAAAAGGTGCCCCACTGTGTAACAAATGTAGTTTTCTCCATATCTTCAGGTGCCATCTTGATTTGATTGTAACCAGAGAAACCATCCATGAAAGAGAATACCTTGTGATGAGCAGTGTTGTCTACCAGAACATCAATATGAGGAAATGGAAAGTCATCTTTAGGGCTGGCCTTGTTCAAATCCCTGTAATCTACACACATACGTACCTTACCATCTTTCTTAGGTACCGGTACCACATTTGCAACCCATTGAGGATAAGAAGTCACAGCTAAGAACCTTGCATCAAACTGCTTCATCACTTCTGCTTTAATCTTTTCTGACATTTCAGGACGCATGCGACGTACCTTCTGCTTCTTCGGACGACAATCTTCTTTTACCGGTAAACGGTGAACCACAATGTTTGTATCCAACCCTGGTATATCTTCATAAGACCAAGCAAAAATCTCTACATAGTCGCGTAACATCTGAATTAGTCTGCTCTTAACACCATCTTCTAACTCAGCTCCTATCTTGGCCTCTTTCCTGTTTTCTTCAGTTCCCAGATTCACAACTTCGATTGGCTCTTCATGTGGTTGTATAGCTTTCTCTTCTTGTTGTAATAACCTAGCAAGCTCTACAGGTACTTCACAATATTCCTCCTTTCCATCTTTAGCTTGATAGATCGGATTCTCGAAATTATAATGAGCAATAGTAGAACTGTTATCAACAGGATCCAGAGTGGACTAGGATCTGCATTTAGTGATGTGGGTGTGTGTAAGAACACATAGCTGATAAAATAAAAAATAAAAAATAAAAGAAAGGCAAGGAGCACAATATTTACGAAAACGAAACGTCCATTGATTTTTATTGAATGAAGTATGCAAATGAAATGACATCCTGAAACAAGCATACCATTGTGCCCCGGGTAAGACACAAGGCTTGAAAGTTTAATTGTTCGAAATTAAAATAAAAACACAGTAATAGTATTTACTCCTGACTAAAGGAGATAGGAATAACGTCTTCAGTCTTCCAATTGTTGAGCCCATTACCTGAGGTAGGAAAGATCCAATCATCCAGGTTGTAGTCTTCATTACAGTCACCCACATCATTGACTTGATCTCTTATGACCCCTTGATTAGTGATACGAACAGCACGAGCATGACGAACAGCCTTCTGGGATTCTGCAGTGAAACCCAAACCAAACTTGTCAGACTTTGTAAGGGATGTCAGGAAGCTGACCCCAAATAGTACAACCACCTTCTTCAACCACAGCTCTAGCATCTTTGAGGGAGGCCATTGTAGGAGGTACTCTGGTAACCACAGGAACTCTTTTAACAACAGGGGGAGCTTCAGTAGTAGGAACGACCCAAGGAACAACCTCAAATGTCTGGCAAGGAGTCTCAACAAATTCACCCTCCATCTCAACATATTTAAAAGTATTCACATGATTGATCATGTATTCTTCTTCACCATAAACAGTGACAATCTTTCCTTTCACCGGATATTTCAACTTCTGATGTAAAGTGGAAGTCACAGCACCTGCCCCATGGATCCAGGGGCGCCCAAGCAAACAGGAGTACGCATGACGAATATCCATTACATAGAAAGTAGAGTCGAAGACTTGAGAGCCTACTTTGATCGGGAGATCTACTTCTCCATGTACCACTCTTCTTGAGCCATCAAAGGCCCTCACCACCACATCACTTGGTCTTAACACAACATCTTCAGGACTGAGCTTGTCCAGAACCTCTTTGGGGAGCACATTTAATAAAGAGCCATTGTTCACCAGCACATGAGACAAGGTAGTGCCCCTACATTCAATGGAGATATGCAAAGCTCTGTTATGGTTTCTCTTGGCAGGAGTTAAGTCAGCATCAGAAAAGCCTAACCCATTATCATAATTTAGATGTGCAACACAATTCTCAAATTGATCCACAGAAATCTCATTTGGCACATGAGCAGTCTTCAAGAACTTGATCAAGGCTTTAGCATGAGCCTCAGAACACAACAGCAAAGATAACATGGAGATTTTGGAGGGAGTATGCCCCAACTGGTCAACAATATCATAATCACTCTTGCGAATGATCTTCAGCACTTCTTCCATCTGTTTAGAGAGATTTTCAGCAGTCGGTGCCTCAGCTTGCACAGGTTCAACCACAGGACCTTTGCCCAGAGCATTAGTACTTGGCTCAGAAGTGGACGTAGTAGTTGGAGTAACTGCACTTTTGGAGGTATTCTGAGGAGAGAAAATTCTTCCACTTCTGGTGATCTTACTAGATCCAGCAATATTATCAACATCAAGATTATCATTAGCAACAAGTGTATCAGTCAAAGGTTCCTGTTTAACACCATGGATATAAACATCAGAACCGTAATTCCAGGGTATAGCTTTATCAGAAGTATAAGGAACAGGGCCAGGAGTGGTAATAATCATGGGAGCCACTCTAGCTTCAGCAACAGTCTTCACAAGGCCTTCAGTAGTAATCCTGACAGGACCCTTAGAGGTGATCCTGACAGGGCCTTTGGAGGTAATCTTCACTGGCACTTTATCAACCATAGCCACATCTTCAAGCTTCGAACTTCGAGTTAGATGTTCACACATACTTTCCACAGAAGGAGTTCTCTCAAACAATATAGTGTAATGGTCCATGAGGCGTTGAATACCATCTTTCAACTTCCAGCAGCTATCGGGTTTGTAGGCATAATAAAAACAGTCTTTATTGCAACCTGGAAAGAATCCAGCCTGCACCAATTTCTTCTTGATAATGGATAAGGGAGTGGTCGCATCTTCTACTGAGGAAACATAGGAAACCTCATCCACAACATTAATAGTCTTCTCATGATTGGGAATAGGAGCAGTGATCACATTTGGGGTCCCAGGAGGGTCAAATTCAATCTCCCCGGCTTCAATCATGTCTTGAATCTTATTTTTCAACACCCAGCAGTTGTTGGTGTCATGTCCCGGACTATTTGAATGATAGGCACATCGTGCATTAGGATTGTATCGAGGAGAGGAAGTATTAGGATTCTGAGTAGGGTCCTTCAAAGTGATGAGTTCTCCTTTCAACATGTGTTTCAAGGCTTGGGCCAGTGACATGTTGATCTTGGTGAACTGTCTTCTAGGCTTTTGTTGATTGTTTTGTTGTTGTTCTGGTGCTGCAGGAGTAAGATTAGAGATGTGAATTGCTCCCACAGATTGGTGACTCCTGTTACGACTATGTTGACCATACACAACATTGGACTTCTTCTTTCCACTAGGGAGCTTCTTAGGAGTGTATGATGAAGAGGCACCCACCTGTATCTTACCACTTCTTATACCACTCTCCACATGTTCTCCAGTCATTATCAACTCGGTGAAACCAGATGATGAGCTTCCAATGAGGTGACTATAGAAAGGCCCATTTAGTGTACTCATAAACATATCCACCAGCTCCCTGCCAGCCAGGTCTCTCCATTTCTGGGCATACTCCTTGAAACTCTCTTTAGCACCCATAGACATGCTTTGGAGCTGCATGCGAGTAGGTGCTAAACCAGCATTATATTGGTATTGCTTATAGAAGGCCTCAGCAAGATCATTCCAATCACGAATATTAACACTTTCCAATTGGTAGTACCATTCCAATTGAGCTCCAGACAAGCTCTCTTGGAAGAAATGAATCCATAACTTCTTATCAGCAGTATGTGGTTGAATCCTCCGGACATAGGACCTTAGATACAGCTTAGGACATGAAACACCATCGTACACCACAAAAACAGGAACCTTGAAACCAATAGGTATAACCACTCCAGAAACTAAACTCAGATCTTCAAAATCAAGCCCAGAAGATTTTTGTAGTTCCATAGCATTCATTCTGTCTACCAGCATCTTGTACTTCTCTTCACTAGCAGGATCATGATAATAGTTTGCCTCAGAATCAGAATCTCCCACAATATCATGAAGACTACCTCCCTCTTTCTCAGAATTTTCAGACTCAGAATCCTCAATATGTTCCTTTGTCTTGACAGGATCTCTGAACCTTCTTGCCAGATTGATAAGGCATCTTGATCTTCTAGTCTTCTTCTTCTTCTTAGCCATCAATGTCTTCAACTCATCTTGTCCCTTGGACAAGTTCAGAATCAACTCTTGGAATTGTGCATTCTGAGCCTGGAGATCTTTGACAGTCTGTTCAAGATCCATTTCTGCTGAAATAAACAGCGAGAAGATAAGATACATGTTCATAAGAAACCTGTGATGCAATGATATGGTATGTAAATGCAATGTTTTCAAGGACCGCAGGATTTAAATTTGTTTAAACAACCATAAAGTAAACTTTTATTAGTAAGCAAATAAACTTGTTTTCCCCTTGGGCTTACAATAAAAATGAAATGAATACATAAAAAATGGGGTTTTAAGTCTCCCATGGACGTTTCCTCTTTGTGTTAAGGTATGAGTTAAGATTCTGCTCCTCGTGAAGTTGTTTTGTTAGCTCCAGGATTCTTTCTTGACTTGCTTTGTAATGAGTCTCAAAAATATCTCTTTGCTCCTTCAACTAGATCCAGGACCTTTGTAACTCCTCCATGTCAGTGGTCATGTCTGGATGAAGAATGATATAAGAAGTATCTCCTTCAACAACAGGCTCCATGGTAACTGGCAGGATGGCAGGATATGGCATCATAAGAGTCTGAGCACGAGATCGCACCCATCTGAGATAAGGTTCCATAGAAATAGTGTACCTTGGTTCCAGAGTCTTACTGTCAACCTTGTTCACTTTACCCCATGCTCATATAAACCTTTGACGGTAACCTTGCAGATCATTGTCGTAGTCGAACATAATACCCTGGATAAGCATGTCATGAGGACCATCACTCCGAGCATAACCAAACTGACGTAGAGCTAAGGAAGGATTGTAGGTAATGCCCACTCTTATGCTAAGGAGTGGCACATTAGGGAACTCCCCACAATGGTCAATGATAGTAACATTCTCCATAGATCGAGAGCACCAATGAATATCTGAATGAGAAAGTGACATAATCCTCTTAGACCACCTTAACCCTTGTTCATTCTTCATCACTGATCGAGTAAGGTGAGAAATAAACCACTTAGACAATAAAGGTATGTAGCACATCAGAGTTCCTCTCGCCTTTGTAGTACGGGTATGAAAAGAGTGTAAGATGTCTCCAAGTAATGTAGGCACTGATTTGCGAGTCAGAATTATGTTGATTGTGTGTACGTCTATGAACTGGTCTGGATTAGGGAACAACATTAAGCCATAGATTAATAAGGCTAAGATCTCCTCAAAAGTATCATAGCTCATAGCTTCCAAGAATACCTGAGCTTTCTCCATCAATACCTTGGCAAGAATACCCTTAACTCCACTTCTTGTTTCTAAGACAATGCCTGATTTCTTTAAATGTAGGGCTGCAGCAATGACTTCAAGTTTAGGCTCTTTTTCCAAGCCTGTGAAGGGTATCTGATCAAGGATAGGTATACCCAATAGTTTGGATAATTCTTCCATTTTAGGAACCAGCTGATAATCGGGGAATGTGAAGCAATGATGTTTAGGATCAAAGAACTGAAACAGAACACTCATCATGTCTTCATTGAACCCTGAAATGACTAGATCCAGTATGTGACCATGCCTCTTGATGAACTGGGAGTTTTCAGAAACTTGAGAGACCAATTCCTTAAGCTTAGGAGGTATTCCTACAAAGTTGATCCGGATAGTATTCCTACGAGAAGAAGCCATGACCTGCAACAAAGAACAAAGATAAATCCTTTGGTTCTTGAAATGGTTAGTGAAAATGATATGCTTATGATGCATGATGATGTTATGATGTTATGCTCAATCACAAACATGTGGCACACACAAACAAGTCACACAATAGCCCTAGGTTTGAAGGCTTGCATGAGGTTTAAAGGTAAGTACCCTCCCCTGAAGTTTAGTTGGTTCATCCTGTCCTATAAAGTAACCAGATTTCTAAGGGATCTCAATATCATTGATCCTTCACAAGGGTGGTTGTTCAGTAGGCAACTTACTTGCCAACCAAAACCCTCCAAGTTTAGAATCTCAATGAGTGTAGCATCGAGTATCAACCAACTGGAGCCTTCACCAAAGTCGGTTATCTCAATACTTTTCTAAAGGCCAAGATGGGATGACTAGGGTTCTAAAAGTCAGTTAGTGTATTGACAACATATGGCATCCTCATATTATCCTCAACTTACTTAAGGAACCACTACAACAAACAAGACCTTAGACAGCGCTTTTTTTAGCCTTAGACAGCGCTTTAAAGCGCTGTCTAAACCTCCGCTGCTAAAGGTTTAGACAGCGCTTTTTAAAATGTTAAAAGCACTGTCTAAGCCCCCACCCTTAGACAGCGCTTCGGCCAAAAGCGCTTTATAATACCCTCTTATTTTAAATTTTTTAGGTACACCTTAGACAGCGCTTTTGGCCAAAGCGCTGTCTAATTAGACAGCGCTTTGGCCAAAAGCGCTGTCTAAGCCCCTCCTATTTTAATTTTTTTAGGTATACCTTAGACAGCGCTTTTCAAAAAGTGCTGTCTAAGCCCCCCCCCCCCCCTTAGACAGCGCTTTTTCCTAAAGCGCTTTCTAATCCCCCCCTTAGACAGCGCTTTTTACAAAAGCGCTGTCTAAGGTATACGAAATTTTTTGAAGGATTTGTTTGAAACCACATTTTTTCCAGGTTTATAAACCATAATTTCTACCTGTTTTCAACCAGATTTTGGCAGACAATTATCACATTTTATATATATATGCCATTTTGGCCTTTTTTTACCAATTTTTGGCTAACCAATTCAAACCAATTTTGCCATAAATGTATCAAAATATATACAAATTTATGTTTACATTTATAAGTCATTACATATACTACTACAAATGTACACATTAATTACACAAATTTATGAACAAACTTTGAGCTCTATCATGAATTGACACCACTCCTCTTTGATTTCGTCCACTTGATCCTTTGTATAAGATGCACACTTGAATTCATCAAAGTACTACATAATAATATAACATATTTTGAATTAATTCCAACTATTTAATTATATGAGATATGTGTAAATATAAAAATAACTCATAAGTTAGAAATACATACATCGGTGGGAATCTCTAATCGGCCCAAAACGAGAGTATCTCGCATAAACCTCAACATGAAATACCCGCAATCTATTTGATTACGTTGACGAGGACACTACATATGAAAAAAAAATATGGATTATAAATCCTAAGTTTTATCAAGTGTAGTCATCACTAATATAATAAAAAACGTGGTAATTAAAAATATACCGCCACTTTAATCCATGTAATGGAGTTAGCGCCCCTCCTTGAGGTTTGGATAACTCGTTGGGCCCGAAAAGCTTGTAGGACGCTAATAAAATAAAAATGAAGCAATTAGAACAATTCACATAAACTAAGAAAAATTTTGAACATTCTCACTTACGTGTCAATTAGGACCTTCATATCCGGGTATGTTGTCCAATCATTTCCTAACGAGTCAAGATAATACACAATTTCTCGGATAGGATTGATTGCGAGCAACAACCAATGTCCACTGTAATGATTAGGCAAATGTTAGATGGTAATTTGGAAAATAATTATAATAGATGAATTTAGAATGAAATGCTAACCCGGTATTAAACGGTATAAAAAACAACTTCTCCGCATCTTTATTGTCCATGAGGATCCGAAGAACGTACTCCGTCACGGTATCCGGTCTACTTAACATTAAACCATAGTTGACGGTCGCGGGTGCTAAGAATCCGAATGACACGTCCAAACCATTGGGGCGCATCAATTTATTACAAAAACCTAATATAAAAACATCATTAACATAAAGTAAACATCATTAACATAAGTTGTTTAATTAATAAAACAAAGTAGTCCGGATTTACCTAACATGTGTATTGACAACGTTGACGCCGATTTCTTCACGACCAAAAACTTGAATGAAGTCCTCATTACCAATCATTTGTTCGTAATCAAAGCCGAAAATCCCTACCTCCATATGTACAGTCCGAACACCTCCGGTCGGTATATCGTTCATCTCTAGAAATGTCCTGAGGCATGACCTATACTTGGTGGTAGGTTTTTTCCTAGCTACGGTCTTCTTAGCACCAGAACTTTGTACCCGTGCGGAGGCGTTGCTAACCTCCTTTTTTTGTTGTGCGGAGGCATTGCTATCCTCATTTTCTTGAAGCTACATGTCATATAAATAGTTAGATCAAATTAAGAATGTAACAACTTCCATGAATATATGTCATATAATTGTATAGTACCTCTTTTCTTGAAACCGTGGACTCGGTATGCCGTGGAATCGCACTATCTTTTGATTTGGATTTTGTGGGAGTCTATTTAACATAGGAAAATATGTAAGTAAAATTTTAAGCATATATTTTAAACTTTGAATATACCAAGGAAGTTAACATAAGTTTTAATCATACCTCATATCCTACGCATATGAGGTTTGTCGGCCATGCAACAAACGAACCTACTGCTTCGTGCACCGTTGTTGCATCCGAATCATCGCTAGGATATGGTAATGTTGCATTCGGCTCAACTGCAATATCAACTGATACCTTCAAACATCCAGCAGGGAGCTCTCTAGTGTGGAGTAATACTCCGCTAACGTTATGCACTTTTCCCTTGCCAACCATCCGATAGTATGGTGACGACAAATACAGCTGACAATGGGAAATGCCTTAAAACCAATAATAACAAGAAATTGTTAATGTGTATATATGTCAAATACATAATTTAAGCAAATAGTTCAATTTAAGACAATTATATGTAATTACCTCTGGAATGTTCGGCCGAAAGGTACAGTTGATATTGTCTTTGTCCGAAGCATCTTTGTATACTGTTGAGGCGCTAGCCTCTCTTTCTCTCCTCAATGCATCAAGCTCAGCTTGCATGGCTTCCATTCTTGCATGAAGCTCCCGATTACTAGGAGCCTTTCCTTTTTTAATACTCAGGGTGGTCGGAGTGACTCCAAATCCCTTACCCCTCACCCGACCAGAATACTCAGGGACATCTAATGCCCGACCAAGTATGCTCCTAGTATCATCGGGAGATAAAGACTGAGATAGCTCCTCCTGAAAAATCAGATGAATACCGTACACTTGTCAAATATTTGTGTATAAAAATGTTATTCAATTAATCAAAAAATGTTATACTTACACATTTCTGGTATACTTGTAAAACTTCTTCTTGAGGAACTCCAGATTTGCCCACACGGGCTTCCTTCCACAAAACATGTGCAGGAAGAGATGATTCTGAACTTTCCTCCTTCTGCAGCTACACATTAAGTCATACAATTTGATCAGATAAAACTAATATATGATGAACAAATTTGTTATCGCAATTTATAAATACTTACCATGGATTGGTCTAAGCGTCCATATCCGACACGTCCTTTTCGGTACGGATATGCGGGACTTGATGCTCTTTCCCGATTTATAGCACTTATTCTTTGAAAAACCGGGTCTTGTCTTTTGGATTTGAAAGCTTCCCATTCTTCAGCCGATATCAAACTTTCATATTTTTTAGGAAGCTCCGCATCCACAAAATTACCATCTGCATCCTTAAGGAACTTGGATGATAAAAATGTCTGAAACCCTCTTAGAAGCTTTCCGGCCAATTTCATACAAAAGCCTCTTCTTTCTTCTTCGATGTTAAAACATCGCTAAGAAAAACATACAGATTGATAGTTAGTATCGGTAATTGAAAAAACATAATTGATACCGTATAATTAAGGGCCAAATGATTGTACCTTTATCTCACTCCAAATTTTTTCTTTGGACTCATTCAGCTCTTTGTTTCTCCAATCATCACATGTAATGGGAATTTCATTCCTTACTAGTGCACCGATAAAACTAGTTAAGGTATGCCCATTAGGTTCTATAAGCTGTCCCTGGGCGCTCCAATAGACATCTAGTATGATGCCTCGAGATCTTCCTTGGACCACCCTTCTCATTACTGTGATGCCTCTTCGAATTTCTTCTTCCGCGGATACTTTTTTACTAACTTCCTCATGTTGGTCATCAGCCATGTCTAACCTGTAATAAACCAAGGAAACCATCAAATATCAAATATAACTTATAATCAAAGCAATTGAAAACAAAAAAAATAAAGAAATCATGCATTATCATATATAACTTATAATCAAAGCAATTGAAAACAAAAAAATAAAGAAATCATGCATTATCATATATAACTTATAATCAAAGCAATTGAAAACAAAAAAAATAAAGAAATCATGCATTATCAGATATAACTTATAATCAAAGCAATTGAAAACAAAAAAATAATGAAATCATGCATTATCACATATAACTTATAATCAAAACAATTGAAAAAATAAAATAAAGAAACCATGGATAATTTACCTAAGTCACTAACATCTCTTTCTTTTCTTTGTTGGAATATTAATCACTTGTTTCTTAGCAATGCGTACGGATGAATTGATCCAAATTCCCTCATTATGATCGTTTCTTATATATGACTCATCCGGTATAAGATCCTCAACTTCATCATTTCTATTCAACTCATTCCGTCTAATGCATGACTCATTCTCAACATCAATATCACATTGATCGACACCGCTATCATCAGTCACTTTGTTAGAGAAAAGCACTATAGACCATTTTGTACTCTTCGGGTCATTCACATAGAACACTTGTTTAGCTTGAGATGCTAGAATAAAAGGTTCATCTTTGTACCCCACCCTAGTAAGATCAACTTGCAAAAATCCAGACTTATCCATTCGTATGCCACTACTATTCACCCACTTGCAACCAAAGATGGGAATTTGAAACTTCTCGTAATCAAACACCCAAATGTGCTCAATAACTCCAAAATATGACAAATTTGCATATTTGGGGTTTAAGTCCTTCATACTTGATATATGCATTGCTTCAGCTAGCACGGTGACACCACTATTTTGCATAGTACTCTTATCATCTTGTTCTTTGGTATAAAATGTGTATCCATTAATTGAATATGCGCTATGAGAAAACACATGCAAACTTGGACCATATGCCAAACATCTCAACCTTTCTGTTACCGAAGAAGGATCTGAAGAGCGCTTCAAATAAATATGATCCTTCAACCATTGTATGAAACTTTGATTGTGCTCTATAACTATCCAATTTTCATTTTTGTTCGGATTTAACCTTCGGAGTACATCCTTATGCATTTCAACATATGGCTCAACCTCATTATTATTGTGCAGAACATACAAATGAACTTGATCCCGTTCATCCCTTGATATTGTCACAATTTTATTCCCAATTAATTTTTTACCTTCCATTTTGTCGAAAATCTGAGCTCTGGGGAGTCCAATCGATTGAACGTTAGACAAATATTCAGTACAAAACTCAACAGCTTCTTCAACAATGTATCGTTCAACAATACAACCCTCTGGTCGACTTCGGGATTTCACGTACCCTTTTAATATTTTCATATACCGTTCAGCAGGGTACATCCATCTCAAATAAGCTGGTCCACACAACTGTGTCTCTTTCACAAGATGAACAACTAAATGAACCATTATGTCAAAAAAAGACGGAGGAAAATACATTTCAAGCTCACACAAGGTAATTACAATCTCTTTTTGTAGTGTTGGTAAGATCTCGGGATCGATCACCTTACTACAAATTGACCTAAAGAAAAAACACAATTTAGTTATGGAACTTCTTACTTTTTCTGGCAAAATAGAACGTATACCGATCGGTAGAAAATATTCCATTATAACATGACAATCATGTGTCTTCAAATTCTTCAACTTGAGGTCTTTCATAGAAACAAGTCTTCTAATATCAGATGAGTATCCTTCTAGAACCTTAACTTCACTCAGAGACTTACACAAATTTTTTTTCTCCTTTCTAAATAAAGTAAAAGCAGCAGGTGGTAGATATGTTCGTCTTCCTTTCTTCACGGATGCTAATTCAGTTCTCATTCCCATTTTTAACATGTCCTCCCTTGCTTTAAGGCCATCCTTAGACTTGCCTTTTATATTGAGTAATGTACCGATAACACTTTCAAATACGTTTTTTTCAATATGCATAACATCGAGAAAATGTCTCACGTACAAAGACTTCCAATATGGAAATTCAAAAAATATCGACCTTTTCTTCCACCCACCTTTCACAATCTTATGTGCAAAAGGCTTGCCAAACTCAGTACGCACATCTTTCACCTTTTCAAAAACTTGTTCACCTGACAATGCGGGTGGAGCTCTACGATGTTCGGTGTCTCCATTGAATGCTTTTCTCCACCCACGGTAGTGATGTTTAGAATGTAAGAATCTACGATGACCGAGAAACACATTCTTCTGGCAAAGTTCCAATCGAATCGTATCGGTTCCGTCTTCACAAACAGGACACGCACGTTGACCTTTAATGTTATACCCAGATAGATTCTCGTATGCTGGAAAATCATTAATTGTGCCAAACAACATCGCCCTCAAATTGAAACTTTCTTTCCTATATCCATCATAAACCTCCACACCGTTCTCCCACAAAATCTTTAAATCTTCGATCAGAGGTGTCAAGTATACGTCTATGTCATTACCTGGTTGTTTAGGCCCAGAGATTAACATAGATAACATCATGTACTTACGCTTCATACATAGCCACGGAGGTAGGTTATAAATCATAAGAATCACAGGCCATGTGGTATGTGAAATACTTTGAAGACCATGTGGGTTCATTCCATCAGTAGATAATGCCAATCGAAGGTTTCTTGCTTCTGATCCAAACTCAGGATAATCATTATCAATCTTCGACCACTGTGGTGAATCAGCCGGATGCCGATACTTTCCATCAATAATTCTTTCATCTGCATGCCAAGTAAGATGTCTTGCATCGATTTCACTACGAAACATGAGCCTAAATCTCGGAATTATCAGAAAATACCATAAGACTTTTGCGGGAGATAATTTTTTCTTATATCGAGACAAACCGCATTTAGGGCACTCAGTTAACGTTGCATATTCGTTACGAAACAAAATGCAATCGTTAGGACAAGCATGTATCTTATCATAGCTCATGCCAATAGAGCACAACATTTTTTTTTGCCTCATAGGTTCGATTAGGAAGAACATTATCATCCGGTAGCATTTCTCTCATAAGGGCAAACAACTCTGTGAAACTTTTATCCGACCATCCATTGCCCGCCTTTAAGTTGTACAACTTTAATACCGCAGAAAGTCTTGAGAATTTAGTGCAACCTTTGTACAACGGTTTCTCTGCATCGCTTACCATCCTCTCAAACATTTCAGGACAATCATGAAGATCTTCTTCCAGTGCTTCTACAATCTCTTCAACTCGATCACAATCATATGTTTCCGTGTCTTTGTCGTATGAAGCATAGGTCGTATTACTTTTTCCACTCGATTCAACATTCCCGTTAATTTTCTCACCATGAAATATCCAACACTGATAACTTTGATCAATTCCATGCCTCAGCAAATGCGATTTCAATCCATGTGCGTCAACCTTACCAATATAACAACAACGCAAGCAAGGACAATGCATTCGTCTGGGGTTTTCAGCGTGTTGAACAGCATACTTAACGAATTCCGCAACCTCACTCTCGTACTCTTTGGTCATTCGATCGGCACAGATCCATGTTTTATCCATGGTTTTCCTACTTATTAAAGTAAACAATTAATCCAGACGAAAATACATAACTAAGGTAGTATCTTTGAATATCCTAACAATTTTAAAGTTCAATTCATTTTAAACTTCAAAAACGTATACATAACCAATGTTAATATAAACTTCAATAACGTATTCGATACGCCAATATACCAACTTTAATTACCTCATCACTTTCATTTTTTATATTATAAGAATCAAACTTTTCCTATTACAATATACCTATAACTATACCTATAACTATATTAGAGTTCGTTCAATCATTTTATGGGAGAAATCTTGTTCCTTTAGAATGAAAGTGAGATGAACAACACTTTCACAGTTAAAAAGAAAAAAAAACTACCTATTCAATCTTCAAGTATAAATAAGTTGCTTCTTGTAATCATATCATGGCTCTGTTAGTATAAGTTATACTGATTTATGTGACAAGTTATTAGAGACTTTTTGTGAGCTAATTAGGTTGTTGAATAAGTCACTATTTTGATATGTTGATGGCTTCATGGTACTTGAAATAGAGTACTTGAAATAGGCTTTATGGTGGAGATAAGTCAATATAAGAGAAACAGAGTACTTGAAATAGGCTTCATGGTGGAGATAGTCCAACAGAATTATTAATACTCTCTACTTTGATATATCTCCAATTATAGAGAACAATAATAGAATATCACTCTTCTCATACATGCAAAATGGAAATAACCAGAACTGACAGTAGAACAAAACGCAGAAATGGAAAACGCTAGAACAAAACGCAGTAGAACAAAATGCAAAATGGAAAACGCAGTAGAACAATACGCAGTAGAACAAAATGCAGAAATGGAAAACGCTAGAACAAAACGTAGTAGAACAAAATGGAAATGACGAACTGAATCACAAATGATAAAATGCAGAAATGAAGAACATACCGCAGTAGAAATGATGTTCTGAAACCGATTCTTCAAACACTTTCTGGTATTGAAACCGATTCTTCAAACACTTTCTCGTTCGCTGTAAGGGTTCGCAGGAGGAGTTTAATCGCAGGAGGGAAAACAAAAAGAACTGAGAATGAAAATAGAAGTCTGAAATTTAATTTTAATTAGACCTTAGACAGCGTTTTTGTGGAAAGCGCTTTCTAAGATATGCCTTAGACAGCGCTTTCCAAAAGCGCTTTCTAAACCCCCCCTTAGACAGCGCTTTTGGTTTTAATTTTTTTTTTAATTGAAAGACTTTAAACAGCGCTTTCTCAAAAGCGCTGACTAAAGTCTATATTTAAAAGCGCTTTCTAAAAGCGCTGTCTAAGGGGGGGTCTTAGACAGCGCTTTCTAAAAGCGTTGTCTAAGACCCCCCCCTTAGACAGCGCTTTCATTATTTTTTTAGAACATTTTCCGTGTTTTATTTTTAGTTTAACATTAGACAGCGCTTTCTTTTAAAAGCGCTGTCTAAGATGCGCTGTTAAAAATCCTTTTTGGCGTAGTGAACATAAGCACCAACCAAGAAGTCACACTAACTATGGCCACCAGATTAACCATATCGGTATACACCATACAGTTTCCTTGGTCTATTACCATTTACCTAAGGTACACTAGATCCGGGTTAGGATCTTTCACACATGAAGCCCAACAGATAAATATAAAGCAAACAAAACAAACAATTTAAAGTGATCTAATTCCTAAGGGTACCCCTCTTTAATATTATCCCCAGCAGAGTCGCCAGTTCTGTAACACGGTGGGAGAACTGACTTTCTATAAATGTTACGGATAGCAAGAGTCGCCACCGACTTTTATTTTATCCAAAAGGAAAGGACATAAAAGAACAGGAAAGACCTTAAAAAGATTTTGAGTTCGGGGGGTAGGTTATACAAAGGGAAGGTGTTAGCACCCTTTATATCCATGGTTATCCATGGGCTCTTAGTTACTTAGCTCACTTTGAATTGTTTTGAGAAAGGTGTAGTGTGTGATTAGAAACTTTCTAAGTACTTTGTAATGATCCTCGTATGTATGTATACAAAGACTTGTTTTTGAAAATTTGTTTGAAAAGTGATGTGTAAAAAAGTATTTTTGAAATGTGTGAGCAAGTAATTAAGAGGAACCTGCCCTATATTAAGTCTTTAATATTCTTATGTTCTTTCAATGGTAAGACTATCCCTATTATTAAGGAATAGGTAGTCATTACCTTGGATGTGATAAGGGACATGTGTAGGGACATCTGAATATAGGCAACTGCAAGGTGTCTTTAGCAATTCGTGGGGACTTATCATCTTTTATTCGAAGGGACAAGATCATTTATCGTAGGCAACCTCGAAGGGACTTGATCTTATAAACTGAAGGGACTTGATGATATTTGTGAAGGGACTTTGCTTAAGACATCTTACTTGACCTTTTGAAATAGGCAACATGAGAGGTAACCTTAGAAAGTGCAAGATGGCGATCAAAGATCGACTTACGTGTGTGAGTGTTTATTTTCAAGTATTTATCTTATTTAAATTAATTTTCTAAATTATTTTTAATCACATTTAGGTTATACACACCCTAAGATTACTAACCATACAATACAATATTTACGAAATAAAATAAAGGCGGAAAATAAACCTAATTATTACATGGCTTTAGCAGATACATAATAATCAAATAAAAATAATAATGATAAATATAGTAAGAATAATAAATAAAAAATAATAAAATATTAGCAATAACAAAAAAATAACAATAATAACAATGATACTAATAGTGAATAAAGAAATCAAAATTAAAATTTAAAAAAAAAAGAGGAATTATTTTTAGGTTAAATAAATATTAGAAACTTTTTTAGATATTAATTAAGAGAATAAAACCAATTTAATAATAATAAAAAAAATTAAGTTATTTACATATTAATAAAAATAAAGATTAATATATTAATTAGAGTTTAGAAAAATAAGTTAATTTTTTAGGGCTAGTAGAAAAATTAGGGTTAATACCTAGGTTAAGGTTTTAATTAAGAAAATCATATTTAGGTTAGAAATTAAAATTAGGGTTAATTAAGATTTTAATAAAATTAGGATTTATAAAATCTAAATCTAATTAATTAGCTTCATAAATTAATTGAAATTATTTATATGAGATATAAAAAGCACATCAATTTAAAGAATTATTTAAGAGATAATTTTAATAAAAACTATTTAATTTACAAAGAATAATAAATATAATTAATTTAGAGATATTTTAAGGATATATAAAAACAAATTAATTAGTTAATTTACAAAAAGAATGTATATTTGACTTTTTTTTTTAAACAAAGAGATTTGTGATAATAGTTAGGTTAATTTGATTAATGGTTAGTAGTTAATGAATATTAATTAATAATTATTCAAATAATTAAGAAAAACATTAAAAAAAATAGAAAACAACACAATTAGGTAAAAAGGTGGAGGCAGGGTTCGAACCCGCCCCCTTTACTTGATATGTTGCCTGCTTTACCACTGGACCAATGCACTTATCTTGGCAGTGGAATGACTAACGCATGCTATATGGAAAGCCTGAAAAATAAAATGAATTATAAAAAAAAGAACCTGGGAATCGAACCCAGGTCTTGAAAGTCTCACATGCGCACGCTTACCACCAGGCTATTTAGCCTTTGGTGAAATAATACGAAGACAGAAGAATAAAAGGGAAATATAAATTTGAATTCTTAATTTTGGCGTCTTAAGACTTCATCTCCAACCTCAGGATTCACAGGTTTTCCTGCGAATTTCTCTACGACTTTTCCTGCGAATATTTTTGCGCATAAAACCTGCAAAAACTCAAACTTCAAGAATACGTACAATTAATCCACAAAAGTTATATATACAGAATCCCCACAGTCCACACGACTCAGCCATGTTCCTAAAATGTTCTTAAACGGCCTGAATCTCAAAGCCCTAAATTCAAAGATGAAACCCTAACAATGGTGAGGAGCGATTTAAGCCGTGAACCTTTGATTTAGTTATCCAAAAAGCATCAACACCTTAATCCAAACATGAATCCATGAACAAAATTGGTTAATAACGACTGTAAACATGAAATTGAAAAAAATATAAAATAAGAACAAGCAAGGTCCGGATTGAGCATATAAGCATGGTTTGGATGATGATAATGATGCAAATAGGTTCAGAGATTGTCCAAGAATGATTTGCCACCTTTAAATCACCTGAAAAACAACAAATTTACAAAATCCGAATTTTACCTTTTTCTTGATTTTTTGGAATTTGTTTGGTGTTCTTGAAGCTGCCAAATTCGTGTCTTTGTCTTTGGTAGTGTTCTATACTTATAGTGGAATGAAAATAGGTCAGAAATTGGGCCTTTGCATTATGGATTCCCATTGCTTGATCATGAAGAATCAATCATCCATAAATGCATAAAAAATATCATAAATCCTTACTATTTTAGGTGTACATGATTTTGGATCTCATCAATCACTTTTAAATCATTCTTATGAGTTTCTAGAACCAAGATCCCATCCAAATATTGATTTCTCATATTTTATTTTGATTTAATTTGAATTTAAATGAATAAAATCCAAATAAATATTAAAAAAATTATAAAAAATCAGAAATACTTGGAATTGGGTCGTGCATGAAGTCTTTGTATGGATTGGATCACAACATTGCAAGCCCATTTGGAGAAATTTGGTTTTAAAGCCCTATTTGCTTCATAAACCTCCCAAAAATTTCCCAACTTTGCAAAGGCATATCTCCCTCAATTTTAAGGCTATGAAGGTGTTCTTGGACATTTTGAAAATCTTAAAGAGTCCTATAACAAACCTCTTTGGTTTCATGTCCATATCCTTTACCATTCTCAAGTTGTGCCCTTTGGAAGATGTTGACTTTTTGTTGACTTTTGAAATGACCTATAATGTCTTAGCTTATACCTTCCAAATGAAGCATTTTTGGGCTTGGCTTGTGAGACACAAAGTTGTAGAGAATTCAATTTCCTTTAAAGTGAGCTTTGGATAGAAAATTCTTGATGAAGCATGTGAAAGTTATGGCTGGTCAAAGTTCAGTTGACTTTTCCTATGAAAACCCTAATTTAGAAACTCCTGATTCTTGATGATCTGAAATCTCCTTGATGAATCATGATAAACCCTTGGTCAAATGATGAATTTTACTACCTAAACTTGATGTTGGCAAAAAATCATGAAGTTTGACTTTGGTTTGACCACAATTGACCTCAGTTTGACTTTTTAACTGCTTTGACTGATTTTAGCCTATCTGATCATCTGACTGAGCAAACTTTTTGGGAAAGCCTTGAAACTTGACATAGGGATTCTTAAAGACATATAGGATGCGATGAAGCTCACTTGAAGCCTTGGAAGTCCATTTAGCCTGATGAAATCCAAAACCCTAGTTTAAGATGCATTGCTTAGGAGGATGCATTGTCTGAGGGGATCATCAAACTTTCTAACTAATTGTGAACCTTGTGAACCTCTTGAGATACCTTGTGAATCTTGTGAACCTTGTGAACCTCTTTGGACACCTTAGTACACAATGTCTTGTCTAGGTGAGGGCAAATTTTGGGGTGCAACACCAACCCTAGCATATCTTCATAAGACCAAGCAAATATCTCCACATAATCACGTAACATCTGGATCAATCTGTTCTTAACACCATCCTTTAATTCATCCCCTATCTTGACTTCTTTCCTGTTTTCTTCCGTTCCCAGATTTACAACTTCGATTGGCTCTTCATGTGGCTGTATAGCTTTCTCTTCTTGTTGTAACAACCTAGTAAGCTCTACGGGTACCTCACAATCTTCCTCCCTTCCATCTTCAGCTTGATAGATTGGATTCTCGAAATTATAATTGGCAATAGTAGAACTGTTATCAACAGGATCCAGAGTGGATGAGGATCTGCATTTTAGTGATGTGTGTGTGTGTAAGAACACATAGCTGATAAAATAGAAATAACAAAAAAAAACAAGGAGCACAATATTTACGAAAACAAAACGTCCATTGATTTTATTGAATGAAGTATGCAAATGAAATGACATCCCGAAACAAGCATACCATTGTGCCTCGGGCAAGACACAAGGCTTAAAAGTTTAATTGTTCGAAATTACAAACTTAAAATAAAACACAGTAATAGTATTTACTCCTGACTAAAGGAGATAGGAATAACGTCTTCAGTCTTCCAATTGTTGAGCCCATCACCCATGGTAGGAAAGATCCAGTCATCCAGGTTGTAGTCTTCATTATGGTCACCCACAACATTGATTTGATCTCTTATTACCCCTTGATTGGTGATACGAACAGCACGAGCACGACGAACAACCCTCTGAGATTCTGCTGTGAAACCCAAACCAAATTTGTCAGACTTGTAAGGGATGTTGGGAAGCTGACCCCAAATAGCAGAACCACCTTTTGCAACCACAGCCTTAGCATCTTTGAGGGAGGCCATTGCAGGAGTTATGTTAGTAACCATAGGAATAGGAACAGGGAAAGACTGAGGAACAGGATCAGAGCAAGGAACAACTTCAAATGTTTGACATGGAGTTTCAACCATCTCACCCTCCATTTCTACATACTTGAAAGTATTCACATGGCTCACCATGTACTCTTATTCACCATAGATAGTGACAATTTTGTTCTTCACTGGATATTTCAGCTTCTGATGTAAGGTAGATGTCACAACACCTGCCCCATGGATCCAGGGGCGCCCAAGCAGACAAGAATACGCAGGACGAATATCCATCACATAGAAAGTAGAGTTGAAGACTTGAGAGCCTATTTTGATTGGAAGGTCTACTTCTCCATGTACCACTCTTCTTGAACCATCAAAGGCCCTCACCACTACATCACTTGGTCTTAACACAACATCTTCAGGACTGAGCTTATCCAGAACCTCTTTAGGGAGCACATTTAATGAAGAACCATTGTCCACCAGTACATGAGACAAAGTAGTGCCCCTACATTCAATGGAGATATGTAGAGCCCTATTATGGTTTCTCTTGGCAGGAGTTAGATCAGCATCAGAAAAGCCCAAACTATTATCACTAGTCAGATGTGCCACACAATTCTCAAATTGATCCACAAAAATCTCATTTGGCACATGAGCAGTCTTCAGAAACTTGATTAAGGCTTTAGCATGAGCCTCAGAACATAGCAACAAAGATAACATGGAGATTTTGGAGGGAGTATGCCCCAACTGGTCAACAATATCATAATCACTTTTGCGAATAATCTTCAGAACTTCTTCCATCTGTTTAGCAAGATTTTCAGCAGTCGGTGCCTCAGCATGTATAGGTTCAATCACAGGACCCTTGCCCCGAGCCTCAGTACTTGGCCCAGAGTTAGAGGTATGAGTTGGAGTGGCTGCACTTTTGGAGGTAGCTTGAGGGGAGAAAACTATTCCACTTCTGGTGGTCTTACTAGATCCAGCAATATTATCAACATCAAGATTAACATCAGTAACAGGTGCATCAGTCAAAGGTTCTTGTTTGACACCATGGATATAAACATCAGAACCATAATTCCAGGGTATAGCTTTATCAGAAGTATAAGGGACAGGGCCAGGAGTGGTAATGATCATGGGAGTCATTCTAACTTCAGCAATAGTCTTCACAAGGCCTTCAGCAGTAATCCTGACAGGACCTTTAGAGGTGATCCTGACAGGGCCTTTGGAGGTGATCTTCACTGGTACTCCATCAACCCTAGCTATATCTTCAAGCTTCGGGCTTCGAGTCAGATGTTCACACATACTTTCAACAGAAGGAGTCCTCTCAAACAATATAGTGTAACTGTCCATGAGGCGTTGAATGCCATCCTTCAACTTCCAGCAACTATCAGGTTTATAGGCACAGTAAAAACATTCTTCATTGCAACCTGGAAAGAACCCAGCCTGCACCAACTTCTTTTTTATAAAGGATAATGGTGTAGTCAGGTCAGCTACTGAGGAAACATAGGAGACCTCATCAACAACATTAACAGTCTTCTCATGATTGGGCATATGAGCAGTGATCACATTTGGAGTCCCAGGAGGGTCAAATTCAATTTCTCCAGCTTCAATCATGTCTTGAATCTTGTTTTTCAACACCCAGCAGTTGTTGGTGTCATGTCCCGGACTATTAGAATGATATGCACATCTTGCATTAGGATTGTATCGAGGAGAGGATGTATTGGGATTCTGAGGAGGATCCCTCAAGGTAATTAGTTCCCCTTTCAACATGTGTTGCAAGGCTTGGGCCAGTGACATGTTGATCATGGTGAACTTTCTTCTAGGCTTTTTTTGATTGTTTTGTTGTGGCTCTGGTGCTGCAGGAGCAGGATTGGAGATGTGAACTGCTCCCACAGATTGGTGACTCCTGTTACGACTATGTTGACCATACACAACATTAGACTCCTTCTTTCCACTAGGGGGCTTCTTAGCAGTGTTTGATGAAGAGGCACCCACATGTATCTTACCACTTCTTATACCACTTTCCACACGTTCTCCAGTCATTATCAGCTCAGTGAAACCAGATGATGAGCTTCCAATGAGGTGATTATAAAAAGGACCATTCAGCGTACTCATAAACATATCCACCAGCTCCCTGTCAGTCAGAGGAGGTTGAACTCTACCATCCAGGTCTCTCCATTTTTGGGCATACTCCTTGAAACTCTCCTTAGCACCCATAGACATGCTTTGGAGCTGCATGCGAGTTGGTGCTAAATCAGCATTATATTGGTATTTCCTATAGAAGGCCTCAGCAAGATCATTCCAATCACGAATATTAACACTTTCCAGTTGATAGTACCATTCCAATTGAGCTCCAGACAAGCTTTCTTGGAAGAAATGAATCCACAGTTTCTTATCAGCAGTATGTGGTTGAATTCTCCGGACATAGGACCTTAGGTGCAGCTTAGGACATGAAACACCATCATACACCACAAAAACAGGAACCTTGAAGCCAATAGGTATAACCACTCCAGAAACTAAACTCAGATCTTCAAAATCAAGCCCCGAAGATTTTTGCAATTCCATGGCATTCATTCTGTCTACTAACATCTTATACTTCTCCTCACTAGCAGGATCATGATAATAATTTGCCTCAGAATCATAATCTCCCACAGTATCATGGAGACTACCTCCCTCCTTCTCAGAATTTTCAGACTCAGAATCCTCAATTTGTTCCTTTGTCTTGATAGGACCTCTGAACCTTCTTCCCAGATTGATAAGGCCTCCTGATTTCCTAGTCTTCTTCTTTTTCTCAGCCAGCAGTGTCTTCAACTCATCTTGTCCCTTGGACAAGTTCAGGATCAGTTCTTGGAATTGGGCATTCTGATCCTGGAGATCCTTGACAGTCTGTTCAATAGCCATTTCTGCTAAAATAAACAGCGAGAAGATAAGATACTTGTTCATAAGAAACATGTGATGCAATGACATGGTATGTAAATGCATATGCAATGTTTTCAAGGACCGCATGATTTAAATTTGTTTAAACAACCAGAAAGTCAACTTTTATTAATAATCAATAAACTTGTTTGCCTCTTGGGCTTACAACAAAAATGAAATGAATACAAAGATGGGGTTTTAAGTCTCCCATGGACGTTTCCTCTTTGTGTTGAGGTATAAGTTAAGATTCCGCTCCTCGTGAAGTAGTCTTGTCAGCTCCAGGATTCTTTCTTGACTAGCTTTGAAATGAGTCTCGAAAGTATCGCTTTGCTCCTTCAACTGGATCCAGGACTTCTGTAACTCTTCCATGTCAGTGGGCATGTCTAGATGAAGAATGATATAAGGAGTATCTTCTTCAGCAACAAGCTCCATGGTAACTGGCAGGATAGTAGGATATGGCATCATAAGAGTCTGAGCACGTTCTCGTACCCATCTGAGATAAGGTTCCATAGGAATAGTGTACTTTGGTTCCAGAGTCTTGCTGTCAACCTTGTTCACTTTACCCCAAGCTCGTATAAACCTTTGATGGTAACCATGTAGATCGTTGTCGTAGTCGAACACAATACCCTGAATAAGCATGTCATGAGGACCATTACTCCAAGCATAACCAAACTGACGTAGTGCTAAAGAAGGATTGTAGGTAATGCCCCCTTTATGCCTAGAAGTGGCACATTAGGGAACTCCCCACAACGGTCAATGATAGTAACATTCTCCATAGATCGAGAGCACCAATGAATATTTGAATGAGAAAGTGACATAATTCTCTTAGACCACCTGAACCCTTGTTCATTTTTCATCATTGATCGAGGAAGGTGAGAAATAAACCACCTAGACAATAGAGGTATGCAACACATCAGAGTTCCTCGTGCCTTTGTAGTACGGGTATGGAGAGAGTGTAAGATGTCTCCAAGTAATGTAAGCACTGGATTGCGAGTCAGAAATATGTTGATGGCATGTACGTCTATGAATTGGTCTGGATTGGGGAACAACACTAAGCCATATATCAACAGGGCTAAGATCTCCTCAAAAGCATCATGACTCATAGCCTTCAAGAACACTTGAGCTTTCTCCATCAATACCTTAGCTAGAATACCCTTAACTTCACTCCTTGTTTCTAGGACAATGTCTGATTTCTTCAGATGTAGGGCTGCAGCAATGACTTCAGGTTTAGGCTCTTTCTCTAAGCCTGTAAAGGGTCTCTAATCAAGGATAGGTATACCCATGAGTTTAGAGAACTCCTCCATTGTAGGAACCAGCTGATAGTCGGGGAATGTGAAGCAATGATGTTTAGGATCAAAGAACTGAAATAGGACACTCATCATGTCTTCATTGAACCCTGAAGTGACTAGATCCAGTAGGTGACCATGCCTCTTGATGAATTGGGAGTTTTCAGAAACTTGAGAGACCAATTCCTTAAGCTTAGGAGGTATTCCTACAAAGTTGATCCGAATAGTATTCCTACGAGCAGAAGCCATAACCTGCAACAAAGAACAAAGATAAATCCTTTGGTCCTTGAAATGGTTAGTGAAAATGCTATGCTTATGATGCATGATGTCATGATGTTATGCTCAATCACAAACATGTGGCACACACAAACAAGTCACACAATAGCCCTAGGTTTGAAGGCTTGCATGAGGTTTAAAGGTAAGTACCATCCCTTGAAGTTTAGTTAGTTCATCCTGTCCTACAAAAGTAACCAGGTTCTAAGGGATCTCAATATCACTGATCCTTCCCAAGGGTGGTTGTTCAGTAGGCAACTTACTTGCCAGCCAAAACCCTCCAAGTTTAGGATCTCAATGAGCGTAGTATCGAGTATCAACCAACTTCAGTCTTCACCAAAGCCGGTTATCTCACTACTTTCTAAAGGCCAAGATGGGATAACTAGGGTTCTAAAAGTCAGTTAGTGTATTGAACACATATGGCAGCCTCATATTATCCTCAACTTGCTTAAGGAACATAAGTACCAACCAAGAAGTCACACTAACTATGGCCACCAGCTTAACCGTATCGGTATACGCCGTACAGTTTCCTTGGTCTATTGCCATTTACCTAAAGTACACTAGATCCGGGTTAGGATCTTTCACACAAAAGCCCAACAAATAAATATAAAGCAAACAAAGCAAACAAATTTAAAGTGATCTAATTCCTAAGGGTAACCCTCTTTTATTAGTCCCCAACAGAGTCGCCAGTTCTGTAACACGGTGGGAGAACTGACTTTTAGTCATGTTGCGGATAGCAAGAGTCGCCACCGACTTTTATTTTATCCAAAAGGAAAGGACATAAAAGAACAGGAAAGACCTATTTTAAAAGACTTGAGTTCGGGGGGTAGGTTATACAAAGGGAAGGTGTTAGCACCCTTTATATCCATGGTTATCCATGGGCTCTTAGTTACTTAGCTCACTTTGATTGTTTGCAAGAGTGTAGCGTGTGATTAGAAAAATTTCTTTAAGTACTTGGTAATGACCCTCGTATGGGTATATACAAAGCCTAGTTTAGAAACTGTGAGGTGTAAAAGTAATTTTGAAAAGTGTGAGCAAGTAACTATGAGGTACCTACCCTAGATTAAGTCTTTCGTGTTCTCGTATGTTCTTTCAATGGTAAGAGTATCCCTATTATTAAGGAATAGGTAGTCATTACCTTGGATGTTAAGGGACATATGTAGGGACATCTGGATATAGGCAACTGTAAGGTGTCTTTAGCAACTCGTAGGGACTTATCATCTTTTATTCAAAGGGACAAGATCATTTATCGTAGGCAACATTGAAGGGACTTGATCTTATAGAATGAAGGGACTTGATGATATTTGTGAAGGGACTTTGCTTAAGACACCTTACTTGACCTTTTGAAATAGGCAACATGAGAGGTAACCCTAGAAAGTGCAAGATGGCGATCAAAGATCGACTTACGTGTGTGTGTTCATATTCAAATATTTATCTTGTTTAAGTTAATTATTCTAAATTAATTTTAATTACAAGTATGTTATTCACACCCTAGAATTACTAACCACACAGTAAATACAATCATAATAAGAATAAAGCAAAAATATAAGTCTAAACTATTACAAAGCTTTGGGACAATTACAATATAATCGAGAAATATAATAAAGATAAATAATAATAAATAAGCAATAATAATCAATAATAATAAGAATTAAGAATAAAGGTTAGAAAAATAAAAATAAGAGAAATAAGAAATTAGCAAAACAAATTAATATTAGAAAAGATTTTTTAGATTTAATTAAGAAAATAGATTTTAATAATAATAAATAAATACTAAATTATTCACATATTTAACAAATGATTAATAATTAATTATAATTTATAAAAATATTAGGTTAAATTTTAAAGTTAAGAAAAACTAGGGTTAGGGTTATAAAAATTAGGGTTAGGGTTATGGTTATGAGAATTAGGGTTTTTGATTATTAATTTAAACTTAATTAGTTTATTTACAAAAAAAATATATACAATATTAATAAATATAAAATTATAAAATAAATATAAACAATTTGATTTTAGGAAAATAAAGTTTGAATTTTTAAAATATGAGTTTTTATATAAGAAAATAATATAAACATTTGTTTTAGAAATTGTTTTTTTAAGAAAATTAAATAAATAAAATAAATATAAAATAAACAAGAACAAAATATAAAAAAATTGAGAAAAAGAACATACTTGGGGCTGGGATTCGAACCCAGGCCCTAGGCTTTCCACACTCTGGACCAACAACGTTACCACCAGGCCATGCGCGTCTTGGCATTCATGATAGGAGTAGCAATCCTTTTATTATAAACCTGTAAAAATAAAAATAAAAACGCAACAAAATAAAATGGTCTGGGGGGAATCGAACCCAGGACCATCATATTCACACTCAAACACACAAACCAGCTGAGCCACATGGGGCGCGTTCAACATACAATCAGTAATAAAACATTACATTTTAAAACCAATTTTTGAATTTTAATTTCAGCGCCAATTCATCATTTTCTTCCTGGGTTCCTGCGAATGTACCTACGAAATTACATACAAGATTTCCTACGAATTTTTCCATATTCATAACCTGCGAAAATCGTATCTTATAGCCAAACCTATTGTTTCATCAAATTAATTAGGTTAATGTGATCCTTGGGATGTATACAGTCTAGCCATGGTCTTTGAATGGATTTATATTGCTCCACAGGCAAAAACCCTAAAACGAGCTACAAACCCTAACAATGGTGGAACTCCAAACCTGCATCGAAACTTATAACAAACCACCCAGAATCCATCTACATCATTCAACAAACAATATTACTAGCTCAAAATTGATTAATCATACATTAAACTTATGAATCGAAAAAAAATTTGACATAAAACCGATTCGGTTTTCATTATTCAGGAGGTTATGGATGCTTATGATGGTGCAAATAGTATCAAGAGAGTCCAAGGATCATGTCTATGTCCTTAGAATACCTTTAATTGCCCTGTAAATATGAAACCGAAAATTGAAATTTTAAGGAAAATTTTGAATGTGAAAAGTGTTCTTGGAGGCTGCAAAAATCGTCCCTCCTGTTTGTGATCACTTGTATACTTATATTAGAAGCAAATTAGGTCAGAAAGTTGTAGGTTTATGGGCTTTTCAGAGATTACTTGATCATGAAGATTCAACTTGCTATTTTGGTCAAAAAAATCAAACAAATCCTTTCCCCTTTGGTTGAGCACAAATTTGATTCTCCCAATCAACTTTAAATCTTGTTTATGAGTTTCTAGAATGAGAATCATATCAAATATTGAGTTTTTCATATTTTATTTTGATTTAAAATGATTTTTAATGTATAAAATCAAAATAAAAAAAATAAAATTAATAAAAATCTGAATAAATGATATTTGATTCGTGCATGATGTCATGGTAGTGATTGGGTCATAAAAATGCAAGCCCATATGGAAAGAATTGGTTCTAAGACCCCATTTGCTCAATAAACCTCTCAAAAATTTCCCAACTTTGCAAAGACACAAATCCCTCAATTTTAAGGCTATGAAGGTGTTCTTGGACATTTTGGAAAGCTTAAAGAGTCCTATAACAAACCTCTTTGGTCTCATGTTCATATCTTTTACCATTTTCAAGTTATGCCCTTTGGAAGATGTTGACTTTTTGTTGACTTTTAAAATGACCTATAATGTCGTAGCCCATACCTTCCAAATGAAGCATTTTTGGGCTTGGCTTGTGAGACACAAAGTTGTAGAGAATTCAATTTCCTTCAAAATTAGCTTTAGATGGAAAATTCTTGATGAAGCATGTGAAAGTTATGGCTGGTCAAAGTTCAGTTGACTTTTCCTGTGAAAACCCTAATTTAGAAACTCCTGATTCTTGATGATCTGAAATCTCCTTGATGAATCATGATCAACCCTTGATCAAATAATGAATTTTACTTCATATACTTGATGTTGGCAAAAAATCATGAAGTTTGACTTTGGTTTGACCACAGTTGACCTCAGTTTGACTTTTTAACTACTTTGACTGATTTTAGCCTATCTGATCATCTGACTGAGCAAACCTTTTGGGAAAGCCTTGAAACTTGACATAGGTATTCTGGAAGACATATAGGATGTTATGAAGCTCACTTGAGGCCTTGGAAATCCATTTAGCCTAATTGAAACACAAAACCCTAGTTTAGGATGCATTGTTTAGGAGGAGGCTTTGTCTGAGGTAATTGTCAAACTTTTTGACTAATTGTAAACCTTGTGAACCTCTTGAGATACCTTGTGAACCTTGTGAACCTATTGGGACACCTTAGTACACAATGTCTTGTCTAGGTGAGGGCAAATTTTGGGGTGCAACACAACTCATAGAAAAATTATCAAACAAAATTATAATGTTAAGATCTATTAACTAATAATAAACAAATAGTGGTGACATTAGTAAAACAAATGGTGTTGACAGCAAAATCCATGGGCTTTGAAGCCCAAAATAAACCAAAAAAAGAAAAAAAAGGGAAGTGCACAAGTGCATGTGGAGTGAAACAAGACATATGTTTGCCCTTTCATTTTTCTAAAAAGTTTTTCCTTCTCAGAAGAACGAAAAAAAGGTGAACGAATGGAAACCTAACCCTCACGCGGCGGCCGAAAGCGGTACCGAATTCTTTGCGCGATCTCTTTCTGTCTCCGATCGAAGACTGCATTGCTCTTCTATTCTTCTTCTTGTCTCGCCTTCACGGAGAAGTTCACGACGGATCTTACACCATCACCATCGATTTCACGCGAGCCTTGGTTTCTTCATCTCATGTTTTTCTTTGTTTGCCAGCCATCAACAAAAGGTTTCACCATCAACCTCCAAAGTCTCTCGGTTCTCTCTATCAAAGTCGTCGACGATCTCGGTTCGTTTCGGTTTGTGTTGATGGTTGTTATTGGTTTGAGATTGTGAAGGAATTTCGTTGGTGGGTTGTTGAAGGTGAGGAAGAGTTTTGATGGTGCGGCGATGGTTGAAGGTTAGTTTGGTTCGGCGATTTCAGGTTGAGCGGTGGCGACTTGAGGGTTTCGGTTGTTGTGGTGGAGTTCTGTTTTTTACTTTCACAGGTTTTTTTTTGTGCGTTTTGGGTGTGTTTGTTGTTGAAGGGATGGCGAAAGGTGGTGGTGGGCTTGGTGAGTTAGGGAGACTTAAGTTTTCAGTTTGGCTATTTTGTGGCTGAAGCATAAGGTTTGCGAAATCATCGTTACTGCAGTGCGGATTCGAAGGCTCAAGTGATATTAAAGGGCTGTGTTTCTTGGTTCAAGAGTTATTTTTTGCGGTTTGAGAGTTTAATGGAGGAGTGGTTTGAAGGTGGTTTCGGAAAAGGGTCGAGGAAGGAGGTTGGTGGCGGGATTCGGCGTCGGAAAAAGGTTTCATCGGCGGTTTGTTCTTTGGAAGAATATGGGTGTTTCTGGGTTTGCGTGTGTTTATGTATTGAAGGCTCAGATTGAGCAGGGTTTGTGGCAGATAAGAGTGATGAGAATGGGTGATTCTTTTAATCTCAGAACGCATCCTGTAGAAAACATGTTTCCAACTCCCTCTGTCGCTGGAGGCGAGTTGCTTTATTTCCAGTTCGTTCATTTCAAGATCTGTTGCAAAGATAAGTTTCCGGGAGAGGATCTAGGCGAAAATCCAGAGCCAACATTTTTTAATAGAATGACCTACAGAGGGGAGGGACTTGGATCTGGGAAATGACCAATTAGCAGCTGCTGCAAAGATGTTGCTGAGGGATGAACTGGATAAACGTCTGTGAATGCCTCCTCCTGTTGCGGTTGCATCATCTTCCGTGGTGGAGATAGGGAGGGCATTTCTGCTTCTGCTCATGCTCATGATGATGATGTATATTTTCTCACTCAACAAATGTGTTTATTGGAGGTTGGTGAGTAAGTTTATCTGTTTACAATATGGAGTATGTCTCCCCCTTTATCAGAAAAAAAAAAACTCCCCTCTTTTTTAATCCCTTTATTCTTATTTGGGTCTATTCTGATGAATACTTTTTGATGCAGGTCTTTGGCAATTGTCTTTTTTTTGTGAAAATCTGATGGGTGTGTACAGGTAATGAGTGTACAGGCTGTGATGCTTTGGCTATATGTGAAAGTTTGGGGTGTTGCTTGAAAGGCTGTTCTTTTTTGGCAGCAAATATTTGTTCTATTTTGATACAAATTTATGGTCAAAAAAGTGTAAGGTGAATTGGTGTAGGTAGCAGAATTTGGACTGATGTGTAACAAAGTGTAGGTTGAGTTTGATATGGACTTGTGGTTAATTGGACTTGGTCAAAGTTTGATGGACCAATTGAATGTGTAGATAATATAAACTAAACAAATAATAATAATAATAATAATAATAATAATAATAATAATAATAATAATAATAATAATAATAATAATAATAATAACAGTAATAATAATAATAATAATAATAATAATAATAATAAATGAATAAACCTAAATATGTCTAGAAAATAAAATATAATTAAAAATTATATTAAAATCACAATTGACTTGAACTAATCACTATATTAAAATTGAGATTAACCTAAACTAAGATTAAATTGGAAAATAATTCTAAACAATCTAATATAAACTAAACTCCCATTTTAAAATTTCATTAACTTAGAAATTAGTATTAAAATTACAGTCAAATTAAATTAAACTCTAGAAATAATCTAAATAAATAAATAATTAACTAAAAAACAAACATAACTAAATTACAAAATGACAAAATATTTTAACCAAAATTTTAAGATTGAATCAAATTCTAAAAGACCTATACAAAAATGATTAAAAATGCGAACAGACATTCTTATTTAAAAAACAAAAATCTAATAAATAAAAGATGACAATTGGGATGGTGAAATGTATGATTTGAAGAAATGTTTTAACTTAAAAATGCAAAATGATTGATTTTCGATATATCAGCAAAAATGCATCAGATGAATAAAAATCGAAAAATTTCTGGTCAAAAATTAGGGTATGACAACTAGCAATAGCCTTTGCAAAACCAGAGTCTCTATATATTTTCAAGTGACTAATCAAACATTCTACAAATTATATAGCCACATCAATTCACATGTCTTTTTTTTGTAAAATTTTTCTAATTTCATTAACAACAAATAACAACTCAAACTTGATAGTCATAGTTAGTAAAACTCAAAGTTCTAAATTCCATGATATGCTAAAGATCCAGCTTCGCTATTAATCTTTAGATCATTGTATTGCTCAGCTAGTTGAAGTAAAGCTTCTCTTATGTTTGAAACTTGAATTTTAATTGTATTTACACTATTCACGTGACTTTTCTAACATGTTTGTGACAATGGCTTAAGAGTCAAACATTTCACGTTATCTCTTAATATTTTCCAACGTTTTATGGAATGAATGCAGTGTAAATATGATGTAATACTCCAAAAAAATTTAGGGTTAATTATATAACACCCCCCCCCCCTCCGCCATTATGGAGAGATTTGGTATTCCCCTCTGAAGTTTCTTTTATGAAGTCCCCCTTATAAAACCAAAAATCATATTTTACCGCCCCCATTTACCACACCTGTTGACTGGGTCTGAATAATGTGATTATGTGGCGCTGACTGTGCAATTTTACCACACCCTTCAACATCAACCTTCAACAACAACAACATTGGACTGCAAAACCATACCTTCAACAACAACATATGCAACAACGTATGAACCAATTATATGAACAAAACAAATCCATTAATCTTCTTCAATTTAACCTAAATCTGCAGCAACATAAAATCTATTTAACCTAATTTCTTTTCCTCTTCACAAACCTAATTTCTTTCCCAGAAATCAAAAATTTATATAGATCTGAATAAGGTTTTATTTTGGGGTAACAACAAGTAGCAACCAACATTGGACTCCAAAAATGGCTTAAAGCCCAACAACCATGACATAAAGGTTCAGAAAAATAAAGGAAAAGTAAAATGAAAGTCATGTAGCACAAATCGTGAAAGCTTTTTCTACATTGTATCATCTCCATGGTCACTGTAGGTAGCTCACCTTCTTTCTCAAATCCAAACTCTGCCACTGTTCATGAAATGAAGAAAACAAAATTCGCAACTCTCTCCCTCAACAGCACCGGTTCGTCACGGCTTGTTGTTGTTGTTGTTCAAAGGTACGTTCGGTTTGGATGATTGCAAGATTTACAATTTGCGGTTTCTAAAAATTGAAGATTGAAGATGGATTTTGGATTTTTGCAGGTTTGTATTTTTGAAGGTTTCCGGGGGTTCCTGTGGTTAAAGGGCTTCCGACAGTGGAGTGGTGTTTTGTTTGATTCTGGTACGTTTATGTGTTCGACTCTGCTTTTATTTCGTTCTGTTTCGGTTTCATCTCTGTCGGTAAATTGCGGATTGAATTGTTTCCTACACATAACCTGTTTGACAAAAAGCACAAACTAATTTCCTTCTAATTTTGCATTCCTATGATGTTAGGATATTTGGTTTTGGAAATTACAGGTTTGAAATTGTGAGTTTGTTTTTGAAAATTTTATTTTGGCAATTGGTTATAAACAAATACACAGTTTTCTAATATTGCAGGTGCGGATTTGGTTTCGTCCGCAGAGGAAGCATTTACTGTTGTTGTTGCTATGTTCATGTTCCGAATTGGTTTTGCAGAGTATGGTTGTAGTTATTGAAATTTGTTGGCTTGGCTTCAACTTTTGTTTCTGAATTTTTCTTTTGACCTGATTGCAGGTACAAAACCTTTTTTATGGTGATGTTGTATTCAGGAGCAACAATGTGCTTTTATTATTGTTTCATCCTCCTCGTGTGACGTTCCAAAATTGATTCCAGACACATGAGGGAGATAGAAACAAGGAGATTTATACAGTCAACAATTCATTTAAGTCCAGTCAGCAAGCCATTTAAGCTCAGTAAGCATATGTGGTAAAATGGTGCAGTAAAAAATAGTTTTTGATTTCATATGGGGGAGTTCATAAAAAAAACTTCAGGGGGGCAATATCAAATCACGCCCTAATGGCAGGGGGTTTGTATAATTATCCCAAAAATTTATTAGTCAATTTTTTTTTTTATATATAAGTATATATAGTAAAAAAATATTTTTTTGGTGCCTCTAAAAAGTTGGTGCCATGTGTAACATCCCACTTTCCCATTTTAGAAAATAACAAAATAACGTACAAAATCAGATTTTTTTTATCCAAAGTAGAATGCCACGTCATCAAAAATAACAACAAAACTTCTTTATTAAAACAACGAAACAATATGAATTGTTCCACTCCAGGCAAATTGCCAACATCTGTAAAACTCATCAATATCTCATAGTTTACAATTTTCAATAAAAGTGCGACACATAACAAAATAAGGCGAATAAATAAAACATAAAAAATAATCCCCAAATATCGTGTTACGTATCAAAGCGATCATATGACTCGAACAAGCAACACGTAGTCCATGCACACTTAAGTACCTGGATTATTTGTACTCCCAAGGAAGCACATATACAACAACAACAAATGGGTGAGAAACACATTCAATAATTAACGGTGTATAATACATTTCAAGGAGTAGTATCTCACGCAAACAACATACACAACTATATCCACAACAATAATTAATAACATAACTCATGATTCAACAACAATCAATATGCAATGTGACTCAACAATGACACAATGCATATGGTACCAAGTCACCATAATTCATTCAATTGAACTCGATTCATAAAAGAATCCGGATAAATCACATACACTCATCCGACAATGATTTATCTCCAACACTCTCCATAACGAAGTACATATCAATCACATACACCCATCCGACAAGGATTCATCCCACCAATAATACCTCAATGTATGCATGACAATGACTATGCACACAAAACATGTATAAACACATAGTTATACATCTTCACGATCCATCTGATCACATATGCAACATAAAATCCACATAATCACCAAAAGTACCTCACACGACTTAAGTAATTAATCGTCTAATTAATCCACCTAAGTTTCGTTATCAATTATTTTCCATCACGGATCTTCGATTAAATAAGTCTTAATGTTTACTTCAATACCTCAAATTAAGATAATCACCATTAGGTGCGAAATCGTAACAAACATCGCGAAAACACCAAAATTGCACCACATTACTGGTCATACACGTATTGCCCAACTGCCACGCAACCAGACCCTTACGCTACCACTGCCGGTATCACTCCCCAGTCTCAGCCTCATATGCGTATGGACAATCCCTTACGCGTATGAACATAACCAAATCCTCTTGAAATTCCATTCAAGCAGTCTCATTGCGCGTAACGCTCAACCCGTATGCGCATTGCCCAACCATCACATGCGTAACCTACGTGTTTAGACAGATGGTTGTGCTAGAAAGCTCCCTTTACGCCTAATACCTCCTTATTACACGTAATGGCGTATTGCCACACCCTATCATACGCGTATGGCCTCACTTATACACGTATGGGCAGAAAGACCCCAAAATGTCACATTTTCTTCCTCAGTCCGAATCTATACACTATGGGTCTCACTTCCACACTCCACCTCAGTCCTAGGATGATTTCTACATCAGTTTTACACTCTTCAATCATGTTAATCTATCATTTATTATCACTAGTCCAGTTTTATCAGTTTCAAGATCTAAATTCGCCACTCATCATCTGCAACAACACAAGAGCTGCATACATCACAAATTATACAGAACAACAACAATAATTCATACACAAAATCAATTCATTCAAATCGATTTCACAACAACAGATCCACATAGCAACCGGATCATCAAACAACGTCATACACATAAAATTTTACGAGGGAAAAGACCTTTCACTACCATATCATGTTATTATCATCAATTATGAACCATTCCCCCTACCTCAAATTCTTGAGAAAAATCATGCGAAAATGGTCTCTGGAGAATGCCCTAGCAAATGTTCTTCCTCTTCCTAGCTCTCTCTCTCTCTCTCTCTCTCTCTCTCTCTCTCTCTCTCTCTCTCTCTCTCTCTCTCTCTCTCTCTCTCTCTCTCTCTCTCTCTCTCTCTCTCTCTCTCTCGGCCACAAATATATTTATGACTAAACCCTTCCTAATTTTTCAGATTAATGCCTAATTCCCTTATTACCATCACACTAATCTTTTACTAAGTCATCCCTTGATTTTAATTAAAAGAATTACTAATAATAATAATAATAATAATAATAATAATAATAAAACAATACTAATAATAGCAGAAATAATATTTAATTGGGTCACAATATTATTACTCTCACACTAATCTTTTACTAAGTCATCCCTTGATTTTAATTAAAAGAATTACTAATAATATTAATAATAATAGTAATAATATTACTATTAAAACATTAATAATAATAGTAGGAATAATATTTAAGTGAGCCATAATATTATTACTACACACCTCACTGATACTAACAACAAAGTTTATCCGTTCCATCACGACTCTACACCAAAACATCCAAGCATACAACTTAATCAAGGTGAACAATCACCAAAAAATACGCGACAATAAAATAAATTAAAAATGGAATGTTACACCCTGTACAACCGCTCCTCCCAAATACCCTCCAGAATCCCGAATAAAAATATCTACTAAAAAAATTAAAATTGTACCAAACTTCATATTTTAATTTGCAAGAGTAGTAATATTTAAAGAAAAGAAAAAAAAAACCGACCATGAACATTTGTAGGTAAAGTATTAATAATTTTCTGTGACTAGGACTATGGCCTATTGATGAAAAACCACATTTTAAAATAATATTTTCCTAATACATTTATATGTATACATTAAGAAATTAATTTGTGTCCACGTATTATAATGCATTACAAAATTTCTTATTATGTGTATAATAATGTTATTTTTTTCTTTATAAATAATTTATATTAAAAGAGAAAAAAATGGATTCTCCAACTTAATACAAAAATCAATCCTGAAAAATTACAGAAAATCAATGGGATTTTTCATCCAATCGTATAGACTACATCTTCTACAGCCTAGTTCGATCCATCTCCAAGAAAAGGAAACAATGAAATGAAACAATGTGTCTATACCACAAATAACTTGGTTGAACAAAATCTTATTTCTCAATCTCCATATAAACCATACCAAAATAAACCAAACATAACAACTAATGTTATTATTACAATCCGGAAATAAGGCAAATTATATCCACATATTTTAAATGAAAAATTGCTATAAAAAATATAAGACAAATTAAACTACCAAAAATATAAAATGGGATTAATTTATTTACTACGTTATTCCCAATTTTTAGATTATTTTTAATTTTTGTAAGCATATGTTATATTTGAAATTATTATTATTATTATTATTATTATTATTATTATTATTATTATTATTATTATTATTATTATTATTATTATTATTATTATTATTATTATATTATATTAACCTGTCTTGTTTTCTTTTTACTAAATTTTAACATGTTGAATAAAAAATCATAAGTGAATGCATCTATTCATAAAACAGTATTTTAATTATATTTTTTGATATATCAAATTGACATAACGAATGTACTGTCTCGGATCTTAGTCTTTAGACCTTATAACCTTTATTTTCTCCCAAACTTTAGATCTTGTAGTAAACTAAGATACTGTTAAATAATTAATGATATTTCATCACACTTGTGCCATTGCAAAAACTAAAAACACATAGGGAACTTTTGGATAGATATTCACAAGTAGGGATAGAAATAGTGCATGCGAGGGACCTAAGATTTAGTCTACATAGGTTAAGGTCAGATCAGATTTTTTTAAATAGAAAAGACCTAGGTTTTTTTATAAGTCTACTTAGTTAAATAGGCTAGGTCGCAGACCATAGAAAAAGTCTTATAAGCCTACCAGGTCGGCCTATTTATTAAATATGATGATTTTTTTTTTATATTGTATTTTATTCTTTATATTAAAATATAAGAGTAAAACTTAGTTATTTTTAAGAACTTATGAAAATAAGTTGAAAGAAATCTTATGAATAATGTTATAAGGTGTTTTCATAAGTTCTCTCAAAAAAATCATCTCACAAAATTTATACTACTAGGTAAGCTCAGATAAGTCAATGAAAACAAACATTTAGTCTCATTATACTTTTGATTTTCTAGTCTATTTAAACATTTGTTGAATTTCTTATTTACATATATTTAAAAGATATAGGCTTTTTAAGTAGGTTAATAGGTCAATCAGACCTTCAAAGAGGTCAGGTTCAGGCCAAAACATAAGTCTTTGATAGACTACATGTCAGACTTAGACTTGACAAAGTCTAGCTCGACCTAGCCTATTCCAACCCCTAATCACAAGTCACAACCGCGATTTTTGTTTAGAATAACCTAGTTTTATAAAGAAAATTACAAAAATAACGTAGTTTTGAAAATAAATATCAAGGTGACGTAGTTTGATATTGTATATGTCGTATAAATTGACATATAAGTATTAAATGATTTTTTTTAACAACACCCGTACACCATTTCAAATAGTTAATGGGTTGTTTTTTTTTCTAATGAACTAATAAGTCAATTAAATTGGCGTATTTGTTTTATATTTTTTTAAATAAACTAATTTGTCATTTCATTTGGTTAGTATGTTTTATTTTTTATTTATTTATTTTTTATGTACTCATGTGCCATTTGGTATGGTACATGAGTTTGATTTTTTTATATATATTATTAATAATTGAATAAATGAAGTTAAAAAATCAATAAAGAAAAAAAAAATAAAAAACCAATAAATAAAGAAATAGTAGAAAAGAAATAAAGATGATATTATTTAAAAGTGACGATTACAAATGATCAATTTCTCGTCCGATCTAGACGTCCCCCAGTTCTACATGCACGTGGATGACCCCGCCTTCGAACTCTATTACGAGCTTGTTGAGGTGTCTCTGGTCTTTGCGTGTTTGGTGGAGGATGTTGTTGTTAGTCCGAGGATCCCTGGGTATTTTATATGTTCGCAACCATTTGTCCCCAAAAAACCTGGTGGGTTGCTGACAACGGTGTTGCCGTAATCCAATTGAGTACCCATATTTTCATAGTTGGATCGTAGTGGTTGAGTTTGAATTAGTTTTGTATGATAGCAATTTGTATGATAAATGTCTATGTGTTTGTTTTGCATTTGTTTACATGTTAAGTTTGTACAAGTTTGTGATTGATACATACTTTAAAAAAATCATAAAAACAATTTTGCTTCAGTATGTATCGATCCATACGAATTTTGCATCGCTACATACTTCTTTTTTGTTTCTGGAAAATATGCTATGTATCAATACATATGAGTGTTGCATCGATACGTGCTTCATTGATGTTTCTGGAATTAAGCTTTGTATTGATTCATTCGTGATATGTATTGATGCATGCTTGAATTAATTTTCTGAAATTAATCAAAGCTTCGGTATGCATCGATGCATACATCTGTGTATCGACTCATACATGTTATAAAACTGACATGTATCGACTCATACGAGTTTGGGATCGATACATAATTTTGTTTTTCTTCTAACAGCTTCTGTTTTGACATATAAAAGCATTGACAGTTCAGTTTTCCGTAGAGCGAATTCCTAAGTGAAAATTGATAAAATGCAGTTGATTGGCGGAGAATAAGACATGTATGAGTTTGATTATTGGGAGATGATATGCAATGTAAATGAAAATGCAAATGATATGCGAATGAATGCAATGCTCAGAATCACAAATACAATCAGTTCCGAAATTGGATATGAAGGCAAGATGTTGGATCCAAGGTATCACAAGTAACTCGGAATCTCTTAACTGGTAAGCCTTAAGTGGAGAGTTCTACATTATTTACCCATAAAGCCCACTCACATGGTAGCTTCTATGGTGATGGTATTAGGAAACTCAAGGTCACAGACGTTTATCGTACTAACGCCCCGCCGCAGGCTAGCTGCATTGTGACGCTAATGGCGATAAGGTCTACCTTGAGTGGAGTTCTCATGCTAGACAGACAAAGGGGTGAGCCCTCGGAGCCTAACATTACACAACTACCAAAATTGAAACAGGTTCTAGGGGATCCCAGAATCATAGCCATTTCGTGAATCATGTCACGCGATAAGCTAGCTGTGCTGTGACAAGATCTACGAAAAGTCTAACTATTTGGGGGAGCTTTCATATTAGGTTGGCAAGGAGCGAGTCCTTTGAGACTAACACCAATAACTACCAATTCTAACTTAGGTGTTCCCTCTTCTTTTTCAAAACTCAAGTATAAAGCTACTCCCGTGAAGTAATGATGCGTGTTTTTCGCAAGTGTACGAACACGTCAGAGTAATATAAAAGATTGTCGAATCCACAGAGACCAAGTGTCAATCTATCGTACCTGTTGTTATGATGTGTATCTAAGGCAACTGAATATAAGGGTTTTAAGGGGAGTGCAATGGTAAATAAAATGGTAATTTTAAACAATTAATAAAAGACAAGCTCGAATGTAATTCACGTAATCAATTGATAATCTGGTACTTGTTAATGGAACTACTTATGGGCAATGTTTTCTCCTTTGAAAAGAATTAATTTAACAGGAACTATCGCTTTCGCGTATTCAGAACCGAGTTGTACTCTCTAATCAACCCCTCCTATTGTCACGAATAAAAAGGTGCGTACTGCGTTAGAGTAGTGAACCTATTTTTAAGAAATATAGTATCTTAACTAAGTTGAAAAGTATTTTAACCTGGATTTCTTAGCAAAAAGAGGTTCTCATGAACCAGACTCTAAAATTCATAACGCGTCCAAAAATCATTTTAAAATCTCTTTTCTTTTTAATCTAAAAACTCCTAATGAACTAGACAAAGCGCTTTTGGCTGTTTTTGAAATAGTTAAAAACAATTGAAAGATAAAATAGCCCTCAAGTGTTTCCACGAACAATTGTACGGATTACTGGTTCAATTACGATCCTTACATTCTAACCTTTATAGATTTAGTTAGACATGATAAAGTAAAAGTTATTTTTATAATTTTTCATAAAAGTAATTTAGTGCGAGTGCGGAAAGTAAATAAATTTAGTGCGAGTGTGGAAAGTAAATAAAAGTAGTGCGAGTGCGGGAAATAAAGGTATTTAAAGCGAGTGCGAGAAGTAAATAAAAGTAAAGCGAGTGCAGGAAATAAATAAAAGTAAAGCGAGTGCAGGAAATAAATAAAATAAAGTGCGAGTGAGGATAATAAATGAAAGTAAAGCAATGCAGAAAAGTAAAATACGAACTGGAATTAAAATGGCGGCAGGATTAACTTCCTCCCAAAGTGCTCCAAAACTCGATCACACAGACGTATATAGACTCGATCACTCGATTGCAGTAACACCCCGATGTGGAATGATAACTGCTTTAAAACTGATATATGCCTAAGAGATTCTAAGTTTGGATGAAGAAAAACGGAAATCTAAGGTCCTATTTATAGGAAAACAAAAAGCAGGAAAAAACTAGGATGCCCCCTCCACTAAAAAGTGGAGGGAAAAGTTTTTGCCTTGTGGCGCCCGCCATGAGGCTAATGTGGCATGAAAGAGTGGGGATCGTGGGTCTTGGCAGTTGTGGAGTGGTCTTAAGACGTGGCCACGTCATGGCAGACCCCATGGCGCCCGCCATGGTGGATGTCGTAAGTGTAAAACGCTGAATTTCTTAGTTTTCGTCCGTTTCCACTCCTTTTTCGCTCCTTTTCTCGATTTAGGCCCCGATTACAAAGAAAACCTGAAAACAAAGAAAAACAAAGTAATAACATAACAAAATAACAATAAAAGCTAAGAATGCATGCGAAATCGGAGTCAGAAATACGGTGAATTTTAGTGTTATCAAATTCTCCCACACTTAGACCTTTGCTTGTCCTCAAGCAAACATTAAAGCTCAAGAAAAAACGGTGTCAACACGTGTTTTTGGGCTAAAGGGCTTCTAAGTTCAAGTCAGGATGCAGTGACAGGTACTAACTAAGTGAACCAAGGGTACCATAATAACACAAACACAAACTTCAATCCTATATTAACCACTCCATGTCATCCCACAATACCTAGGCCTATCTTCTCATCTTTTTGGGTCCTTTTCATTCAGGCACAATCACATTAAGCCAGTTATTCGTACATGCTTCATAGTAGAGTGACCGGTTAATGATTCTGATCCATAACATAAGGTTTCTGGAACATAAGCATGTGTAAACCTATTTTATTTGACCTAATTGTAGTTGCGGGGGATCGGATCGTAATCCGCCCTACCAAGTTCAGTGCAAGATACCTCTGAACCAACTAACAATAGGTGACTGCAATTATTTTTTTCTTTTTGTGGCAAAAAAAAATTTTCTTCTCTTTTTTTCGGTTTAAATGACTTTGTGAGGGTCACCTATCCCAGAGTTTGCCTTTTTTCTTTTTTTCTTTTTTTATTAGCACTGGATCATTCACTTATGTTCATCGGCCCCCTACGTAGAGCATGCTTAGGCCGGAGCTGACTGCTAGAATAAACTACTTAGGACAATTTTTTTGAATGATAATAAAGGCCATGGTGTGGGGTTTAGGAGTGATTCCTATATTCAAGAGGTCTATGGTGCTACAATGGTGCTGATGTTTCAAAAAGTTGACCTAAGTCACCACATCCCAATCTAAACCTGTCTCAAAGCCCAAAAAACATGTGAAACAACATTGTTTTCTTTTTAAAATTTTTCTGGTAAGGCTAAGGAAATGGGAAAAAAGAGGATGTACTAAAAATACACTATACTGGTGACTCGTCAGACTCATGCATTATCTAAGAAAATTAAACTAAATACTTACTGAAAAGGGAAATAACTTAAAGGGAAATGACAGAAAGCAATAAAATCTCCTCCCACACTTAAATCGAACATTGTCCCCAATGTTTCGAAATAAGATAAGGAGGGTAACCTGAAAAACTACTGCGGAGGAGCACTGGTGCCCTCGCCGTCCTGCTGTGATGGTCTGGAACGACAGGATCTACTGTGCTGCTGGTCCCTCCGGTCAAGTCGTGCCGATAAGGCAGCCTAGGCACCCCGAACCTCTCGAAGGTTACCTAAGATGGAACCCTGAGTAGCCTCCATAAGCTGGTAGTGCCGGCGGTTGACTTCTCTCTGACGGTCCTGCTCTAATGTGATATCGTGCAAGGTACGGCAAACGTTGCTGTAAGCACGATCCGAAACCAATTGCGATTGTTGCATGAAGCTCATGTTGTCCGTCAGTTGTTGTGAAATAATAGAGAGAAGGCCGTCTCGCTTTTCCTCTCTAGCTGTCATATCACGCCACATCTCCTCAGTGACATAGAATCCAGGAGCAGCACCTGCAACAGAGTTAGAGGAAGATGGTGCGGTGTGTGATTGTGAAGGATGATGGGGGGACATGTGAGGTATGGGAGACTGCTCTCTCCGATCATACTCTTCATCAGTGTCATGTGCCTCCCCATCAGGAATATTAGGAGGAAGTAGACCCAAAACAGGTGGAGAATTCAGATCATAGGTCCAGTTCCTTTCAATACGTACATCAGTACGTCTACTACAAGGTAAAGCAACAGATGGGATAGCTACCCCATGAACCATCAACTCATAACCACCTTATCTCCTCGTTCGGCATAATTTCATGTCTTTTAGAAATTTTAAATTAATTGTGCGAGGAGGTAGTGGTTCAAGTGTAGCTATCTCATTGTTCAGGTCAAGAGCCCGAGCAATAGACGTAACAAGCCCTGCAAAAACAATCGGTATTGTTTTATTAGTAAGTAAAGCCATGTGTGCAAGCATAAACGGGACTGGATTGATATGGGTACTAGTGAGGCATCCTTGCAAAAATAGGAGTTCTCTAGCGTTTACCTTGTTTGGACTCTCCCGACAAAAAATAGTGCATGCCAAAAGATATCTGAAAAACTCTTATGGCCGGGTTATGGATGGTCGTCGCAAGTATTCCTTCAAAAGAATTTATTAAAGTACTTGAAAGCCTCTTCCAGAAGGAAAATACCTCGGCCGACCATTCTGCATCCAAAGGTGCCTCACAAATCGCACCTTCCCTATGAGGGATTCCTAACAAGCCTGTTAGTTCGTCAGTACTGTATTCGTATTCAATTCCAAACAGTCTAAAATTAACAGTACCGACTATGCTAGCAGTGTTAGGACTGACAGTGTATATCAATGAACTTAAAAACTCAACTATCAGCCTCTCATAGGTAGGTTCCTGGTTAACAAAAATATTATGCAAGCCTAAAAAATCTAATAAATGAAAAACACTATGATAAAGACCCAAAGCGTACAGACAGTTATCATCGACGTACCTAGTCGAGAGAATTTCTCGACTCTGAAGCCTTTGAATAATTTTCCTTTGCCTATCACCCGGTCTTCCATCGCGAAGAAGAAATCCATTGAACTCCATTGTTGTTGCTCCTTGAGAAGTGAAAATTGGTAGAAAATAGTTTATGAGAGAAATGATAAAGGTTTGATTTTTATGGTTTGTGGTGGATGAAAATGAAAATGGATTTTGGATAGGTTTTATAGATGGTGAGTATTTTGGAAATGAGGGAGCTTTAATGGGGTTCAATGGGGTTTTTGAAAGTTGTAAAAATGGGTTTTTGGAGTTGGAAGGTGTAAAAATGGAGGAGAAAGGGGATCAGCTCCGTTTTTTATGATGCCGGTGTGGCGCCCGCCACAGGGGGTATGTCGCCCGCCACAATCCCATTTCCTGCTGGGCCTTGGATTTTCACATCTTCTTTTGGGCCCTCTTGCACCTTCGGTCTTCGGGGGGATCCGGATAGCGTTTTCTTCTCTTTTCCAAGGCATTAGGCTTGCATATTTTTTTATGAAGACAAAAATAAATATATTTTTGTCTTATATATTTTTTATTTGCTTGACAAAAATAAAATAATTAAAAAAACAAAAGAAAAGAGAAAAAAGACATTAGTGCACGAAATAATATATATATATATATATATATATATATATATATATATATATATATATATAAGATAAACTTAAAGTAAATGAAAAAAGAAAATGTAATAGATGCAATAATGTAAGATATGTCTGGAGATGCGAGAAATAAAATAAAGCATGAAAAAAAGAAATTAAATACTAGGGTAATATCGTCAGTGTAGAATGAATCATGTGGTAGGCTTCTCCTCCTGGTTTGATCCACGAATCTCACGAATCTCAGCTATCTCCCTCTGAAGCTCTTCAATCTCCTGATATAGAGCATCGGCCTCTGAGGCATGAGTGAGATCAGATACCTAAATCTGTAATTCCAGGTCCACTACTTCCTGCTTGAGCAGGGTAGTCTTCTTGAGGAGCTCATAAATCTGAGTTTGTAGATCAGGCGGCTGCAGAGACATATTGTTAGACATAACAGTGATTCGGGGAGAAAGAGGTGTAGGAGTGTACTCAGCGGCGGGAGGTGATTTCGGCTCTTCGACAGTCTCTCCATAACCCTCTAGAGCATAAATCCAATTAGCAGGATCATGGACACTGGTCATCAGTGGGTCTGGTAATGTAAAGTAATGTATCACTTCGCCGTCGATCAGTAATCTAAAAGTGTTGGGCTCAAAAGAAGCCCTCCTCATCAGTCCTCTGTCAAGACAAAAGTCAACATCCAGGGTGGTGTAGCAGCAGAAGGTCCTGAGGTGCAATAATTTGCAAGACAAACCCAATGCAGTAGCTATCTGTGTAACAATCCCACCAACATGTATAATGCCTACAGATGATCTGGTAACACTAGCAAGGCCCTTCAATAGAAAGTTGCCACAAGCAACTGGGCGAGACTGAGTCGCACAAAACAGTAGGAAAATCTCATTTTCACTTAGCAGAGTCTCTGTATCTGGCAAACCTAGGAAAGAATGTGCCATAATCATCTGGAAGTACCTTAACGCAGGGTTGTGGATTACCTGAGAAAACTGAGTGGAAGGATCTTGGCTCCCTCCACTTGAGATGTTAGACCAAAACTTTTCCACTTCTCTGCTCATAAAATACCCCATCGGTGCCTCTGGAATAACATCAGGAGTAGTCTGAAAACCTAGTAAATCACCAAACTCTTTGTGAGAGAAAGAGTAGTCAATCCCGAACAACCTGAAAACAGCATATCCATCGGGTCCAGCCCAAGGATCATAATGAAACGAGCTGAGGAACTCTAGAGTCAAGTTCCTGTAAGTGTTGTTCCTATCGTCAAACTGGTCCCACTGGAGTTTATGGCATAAGAATCTGACGCTTGGCTCTATCCCCAAGGCATCCATGAAATCATGGTCTGGGTACCTGGTAGGAGCCATAAGGCGTCTCATGTGGACATAGTAACGCTCTCTCTGTGCGTCGTCTCTAAAGGCCACGTGCATATCATCGGGGTTCTGCATTCTGCACAAGGTTAGCAAACAAGTCCTGAAATCACATAAAACATTCAATCGTTAGTCCTGACATAATAATAAAGTAAACAAATTAAAATAAAGTAAAAATAAATAAAAATAAAAAGTACGTAAATAAGAAAACCATGGGTTGCCTCCCATGCAGCGCTTGTTTAACGTCATTAGCTCGAAGACCGATTTTTATACATCATTTGAAGGATATGGTGGATCACTCAGAGTATGACAGGTGTATGTTGTTGGGATGTCGCCTCCTTCGTAGGGCTTCAACCTCTGTCCTTTGACGATGAACGGTTTACATGTTTGGTTCTTGATTTCGATAGCACCAGATCTTAGAATCTTAGATACTTCGAAAGGGCCAGTCCATCTCGAACGAAGCTTCCCTGGAAAAAGTCGTAACCTAGAATCGAACAGGAGAACAGGATCGCCTATTTTGAAGTCTTTCCTTATGATTTTTTTGTCATGCCAAGCTTTTGTTCTTTCTTTGTATATGATGGCATTTTCGTAGGCAGATTGTCTGAGTTCTTCTAATTTGTGGATATCAAGGATACGTTTCTCACCAGCAGTCAAGTAATCCAAATTCAAAGTTTTGATGGCCAAATAGGCCTTATGCTCCAATTCAAAAGGTAAGTGACATGATTTTCCATAGACCAGTTGATAAGGGGTTGTTCCTATAGGGGTTTTGAAAGAGGTTCTATAGGCCCATAATGCTTCTTGAAGTTTCTGCGACCAATCTTTTCTAGATATAGAGACAGTCTTCTCAAGAATTTGTTTGATCTCCCTATTAGATACTTCCACTTATCCATTGGTCTGTGGGTGGTATGGTGTTGCTACTCTATGCTTAACTCTATACTTGCTTAAAAGTTTATCAAATATTCTCGATATGAAGTGTGATCCTCCATCACTTATGACTAAACGGGGGGTTCCAAACCTGGGAAATATATAGTTTTTGAACAATTTGATGACTACTCTGGTGTTGTTCGTGGGTGCGGCGATAGCTTCAATCCATTTAGACACGTAGTGAACAGCTACTAAGATGTACTGATTTCCAAAAGATGGTGGGAACGGTCCCATAAAGTCTGTACCCCATACGTCGAAGGGTTCTACTTCTTGGATATTTCTTAGAAGCATTTCATTACGTCTTGAAATATTTCATGTGCGTTGGCATCTGTCACACTTGACAATGAAAGCATGGACATCGCGCCACATAGTAGGCCAGAATAGGCCATCTTGAAGAATCTTGGCGTAGGTCGTAGATGTGCTCGCATGTCCACCATAGGGTGCAGAGTGACAATGCTCAATTATATTATGTACCTCTTCTTCTGGAACACAACGGCGGAAAATGCCATCTTTACCTCTCTTGAAAAGAAATGGTTCGTCCCAATAGAAGTTTCTCACATCACTGTAGAACTTCTTCTTCCGGTGGTAGTTTAGATCAGGGGGTATGATGTCAGCGGCCAGGTAATTAACAAAGTCTGCATACCAAGGTGTATTACTTATAGCTAAGGATTTATGAGAATGCTCATGTGGGTCTAGTTCTTCAATAGTTTATAGTTGGGCTATCAGTCTATCATAGGCAAAATCGTCATTTATGGGCACCGAGTCAGGTTTCATGTATTCTAGCCTAGAAAGGTGATCAGCCACTACATTATTTGTGCCTTTCTTATCACGGATATCTAAATCAAACTCTTGCAGTAATAGAATCCATCGAAGTAACCTAGGCTTGGCATCCTTTTTACTTAGTAAGTAACGAATGGCAGCATGGTCGGTGTAAACTATAATTTTGGCTCCTACTAGATAAGATCTAAATTTGTCTATGGCGAAAACTACAGCTAGGAGCTCTTTTTCAGTTGTTGCGTAGTTGAGTTGTGCAGCGTCTAGGGTTCTACTGGCATAATAAATTACGTGTAACTTTTTATCTTTTCTCTGACCTAGAACGGCTCCAACAGCATAGTCACTAGCGTCACACATTATCTCAAACGGTTCTGACCAATCAGGGGGTTTCATTATAGGTGCTGAAATCAGAGCTTGCTTCAGAAGATTAAATGCTTCAGTACATTTTTCATCGAAGATGAATTCGGCATCTTTCATTAAAAGACCAGTTAAGGGCTTTGTTATTTTGGAGAAGTCCTTGATAAAACGTCGGTAAAATCCGGCATGTCCAAGAAAACTTCTTATCTCCCTAATCATCTTCGGCGGTTTTAGATTCTCTATGACTTCTATTTTGGCTTTATCTACCTCTATACCTTTTTCGGAAACTATATGTCCTAAAACAATCCCTTCAGTGACCATGAAATGACATTTTTCCCAATTTAGCACAAGGTTTACCTCCACACATCTTTCCAGGATTTTCTCTAGGTTGATAAGACAATTTTTGAAATCAGATCCACACACTGAGAAATTGTCCATAAATACTTCCATGATTCCATCTAAATAGTCTGCAAAGATAGACATCATGCAGTGTTGGAAAGTGGCAGGAGCATTACAGAGTCCAAAAGGCATTCTTCTGTAGGCAAAAGTTCCAACTGGGCATGTAAAGGTAGTTTTTCTTGATTTTCGGGGTGAATAGGTATTTGGAAGAATCCTGAATATCCATCTAGGTAACAAAAGTAAGAGTGTCTGGCTAGGCACTCCAACATTTGGTCTATGAATGGTAATGGGAAATGGTCCTTCCTAGTCGCTTTATTTAATTTTCTATAGTCTATGCACATACGCCAACCTCCATCGGTTCTTTTTGCTACAGGTTCGCCCTTCTCGTTTTGCACGACTGTGATGCCTCCCTTTTTAGGTACTACATGCACAGGACTCACCCATTTACTGTCCGAGATCTGATATATTATACCTGCCTCTAGTAACTTAAGAACTTCAGTCTTAACTACATTACTCATCATAGGATTTATTCTTCGTTGGTGTTCTCTGGAGGGTTTTGAATCTTCTTCAAGCAAAATCTGATGCATGCATACGGATGGGCTTATTCCTTTTAGATCTGAGATCTTATATCCTAAGGCTGAGGGGTACCTTCGTAAAACATCTAACAATTGGTTTGTTTCTTCCTGGTCTAAGGTAGCACTGACTATAACTGGACGGTTCATTTCTTCATCAAGAAATTCATATCTCAGGTTCTTAGGTAGTTCCTTAAGTTTTACGGTTGGTTTCATAGGGCAGGGCATAGGATCTAGGGTAAGAGATAAACATTCGTGAAGGTTATCATCAATGTAGGGTTCTTTATAATTGTCATCTTCCAAAATAAGGGTCGATGGCAATTTTATAGATTCAGTTTCTTCTTCTTGTTCTAATTCCCTAATGCATTCATCAATGATATCTAAGGCATAACAAGCATCTCCTATTACAGGTGCCATAAGGAATTTCGAAAGTATAAATTCTATCTTCTCGTCACCTGCCTCAAAGGTTAGTTTCCCTTTTTTAACATCTATCACGGCTCCAGCAGTCGATAAGAACGGTCTACCTAGGAGGATTGGTATGTCGTCATCTTCTTTAATGTCCATGACAACAAAATCAGTAGGTATAAACAGCTGACCTATCCTAACAGGGACGTCTTCAAGTATGCCTATAGGGTATTTAACGGATCTATCGGCTAATTGAAGTGACATCTTAGTAGGTTGTAATTCTCCTAAGTTTAATCTCTCACAAACTGCCAAAGGCATTAAGCTCACACTAGCTCCTAAGTCTAGAAAAGCTTTTTCGATGACATGATTCCCCAAAATACAAGGAATGGAAAAAATTTCGGGATCTTTATCTTTCTTTGCTAACTTATTTTCGGAAATAGAATTACATTCCACGGGTTTCAAATCTTCAAGTCTACGTTTATTTGTAAGTATGTCTTTGAGAAACTTAGCGTAAGAAGGTATTTGGGTGATGGCTTCTGTAAAGGGGATTTCTACGTGAAGTTTTTCTATAACCTTAACGAATTTTTGATACTGATTATCGATTTGGGTTTTCTTTAATCTTTGAGGGTATGGTATTGGTGGTTTGTATGGCGGTGGTGGTACATAGGTTTTATTTTTAGGTTCTTCTCCTTTTTCTTGACTTTTCGGGTTTTTAGATTCCTCTGGTTCCTTCTCCTCATTTCTCTCAGAAGTTTCGGGATCACTTAATTTTAGGGTTAGAAGGTTTCTTATAAGCGGTTCCACTTCGTAGAGTAATGGCATTTACTTGCCCTTTTGGGTTTTGTTGAGGTTGTCCAGGGAACTGTCCTCCAGGTGTAGTCTGTGGGGCTTGGTTTAAAGCTACCTGAGAGATTTGGGTTTCAAGCATCTTATTATGAGTAATAATTTGATCAACCTTGGTTCCTAACTGGGTAATTAGTTCGTTAACATGGACGTTTTGGTTCATGAACTCTTTGTTTTGTTGTGTTTGAGCGGTGATAAAATTTTCTACAATTTTCTCAAGGCTCGAACTTGGTGATACAGGTTGCATAGGTTGATTTGTTCTTGGGGCTTGGTAACCTTGTTGTCTCGGAGGTGCGGTATTTTGGATAGGGTTATTATTTTTGTAGAAGAAGTTTGGGTGATTCCTCCATCCAGGGTTATATGTGTTTGAAAATGGGTTCCCTTGGGTGTAGTTCACTTGCTCAGGGTTGGTCTCATTTAACAGATTGCATTCGGCGGATTGGTGTCCTTGCATCCCATATATCTCACAATTCGGCGAAACTGTATCTACAGTATTCGGAGTTGTACACATATGTTCGACCCTAAGGGCCAACGCGTCCATTTTAGGTTGCATCATGTCCATAGAGCTTAGCTCATGTATTCCTCCTTGGGCTTCCTTCTTTTCCACTGTCGCTCATTCTACTCCCCATGATTTATGGTTTTGGGTCATATCCTCGATAAAGGCACTAGCTTCAGGGTAAGGTTTGTTCATCAGTGCGCCACCAGCGGCAGCGTCGATGGTCATCTTAGTGTTATAATGAAGTCCATTATAGAAGGTTTGAATGATTTGCCAATTCTCTAAGACATGATGTGGGCATGCTCTTAATAGCTCTTTTATCTCTCCCAGGCTTCGAACAACGACTCTCCTTGGTGTTGGGTAAATCTAGTTATTAGGTTTCGAAGAAGAGCGATCTTACTTGGGGGAAAATATCTGGCAAGGAATACTTTTCTAAGGTCATCCCAAGTTGTTATGGAATTGGGTGGAAGGGAATCTAACCATGATAGAGTTTTATCTCTGAGGGAAAAGGGAAATAATCTTAAGCGTATCGCCTCAGGAGGAGCTCCATTGGTTTTAAAGGTGTCTGCTAACTGAAGAAAGTTTTTTAAATGTTTGTTTGGGTTCTTAGTAGCAAGACCTGCGAATTGTCTATGTTGCACTAATTGCAGCAGGGATGGTTTAAGTTCAAAATTATTGGCTAGGATAACGGGGTTTACTATACTAGAACTAGGTTCCTCGTTTGATGGTTGGGCGAAGTCCTTAAGAGGTCTTCAGTTTTGATCTTCGGCCATAGCTCTCGTATTCCTATGGAAAAACAAACGTGCGCGAGCGTAACGTTCAGGTTCAGCTAGAGGGTCTACTAAACTTCCGGTACTGCGAGTCTTTTGCATTGACCGGTGGGTAACAACCTTAGTCTAAACGGTATAACTACAGGGTATGAAATTTGACGAAATTGGTCCCCGGCAACAGCGCCAAAACTTGATGCGTGTTTTTCGCAAGTGTACGAACACGTCAGAGTAATATAAAAGATTGTCGAATCCACAGAGACCTAGTGTCAATCTATCGTACCTGTTGTTATGGTATGTATCTAAGGCAAATGAATATAAGGGTTTTAAGGAGAGTGAAATGGTAAATAAAATGGTAATTTTAAACAATTAATAAAAGACAGGCTCGAATTTAATTCACGTAATCAATTGATAATCCGGTACTTGTTAATGGAACTACTTATGGGCAATGTTTTCTCCTTTGAAAAGAACTAATTTAACAGGAATTGTCGCTTTTGCGTATTCAGAACCGAGTTGTACTCTCTAATCAACCCCTCCTATTGTCACGGATAAAAAGGTGTGTACTGCATTAGAGTAGTAAACATATTTTTAAGAAATATAGTATCTTAACTAAGTTGAAAAGTATTTTAACCTGGATTTCTTAGCAAAAAGAGGTTCTCATGAACCAGACTCTAAACTTCATAACGCGTCCGAAAATCATTTTAAAATCTCTTTTCTTTTTAATCTAAAAACTCCTAATGAACTAGACAAAGCGTTTTTGGCTGTTTTTGAAATAGTTAAAAACAATTGAAAGATAAAATAGCCCTTAAGTGTTTCCACGAACAATTGTACGGATTACTGGTTCAATTACGATCCTTACATTCTAACCTTTATAGATTTAGTTAGACATGATAAAGTAAAAGTTCTTTTTATAATTTTTCATAAAAGTAATTTAGTGCGAGTGCGGAAAGTAAATAAATTTAGTGCGAGTGCGGAAAGTAAATAAAAGTAGTGCGAGTGCGGGAAATAAAGGTATTTAAAGCGAGTGCGAGAAGTAAATAAAAGTAAAGCGAGTGCAGGAAATAAATAAAAGTAAAGCGAGTGCAGGAAATAAATAAAATAAAGTGCGAGTGCGGATAATAAATGAAAGTAAAGCAATGCAAAAAAGTAAAATACGAACTGGAATTAAAATGGCGGCAGGATTAACTTCCTCCCTGAGTGCTCCAAAACTCGATCACACAGACGTATACAGACTCGATCACTCGATTGCAGTAACACCCCGATATGGAATGGTAACTGCTTTAAAACTGATATATGCCTAAGAGATTCTATTTTTAGAAGAAGAAAAACGAAAATCTAAGGTCCTATTTATAGGAAAACAAAAAGCAAGAAAAGACTAGGATGCCCCCTTCACTAAAAAGTGGAGGGAAAAGTTTTTGCCTTGTGGCGCCCGCCATGAGGCTAATGTGGGATGAAAGAGTGGGGATCATGGGTCTTGGCAGTTGTGGAGTGGTCTTGAGACGTGGCCACGTCATGGCAGACCCCATGGCGCCCGCCATGGTGGATGCCGTAAGTGTAAAATGCTGAATTTCTTGGTTTTCGTCCGTTTCCACTCCTTTTTCGCTCCTTTTCTCGATTTAGACCCCGATTACAAAGAAAACCTGAAAACAAAGAAAAACAAAGTAATAACATAACAAAATAACAATAAAATCTAAGAATGCATGCGAAATTGGAGTCAAAAATACGGTGAATTTTAGTGTTATCAAGTAACCCCAAGATCCAACAGGTGAACATAATAATGAGCAAAAATAATGAATAAGAAAGCAATAGATAAATATCAAAAATAAAGAAGACAATCAAACAAGTTAGCAAACAAACTCAAACTATCCTAAGCTAGGCTCGACTCTCTCATAAATCCCCAACAGAGTCACCAGCTGTCGTACCTCGAAAAATACGATCCTAAAACAAACAACAGAGTCACCACCTAATTCTATTTATTCTACCTAAAGAAAAGGGAGATATAGACACAACCTAATTGAAGGATAAAAAATGGTCAACGAAACAACTAATCTAAGTTCGGGAGTCAGTTACGCAAAGGGGAGGTATTAAGCACCCCTCACGTTCGTTGTACTCAACGGGAACATCTTAGTCTAATTTGCGCTTTAAATGTTAACTTATTATTATTGTCTTCTTTTAATGATTAAAGTTACTAAGATTGCTTATTAAAGGGAAAAGAAAATTATTATTTATTACGGAGAAAGGTTAAGTTTTTTATTATTGTGCTCGCGAAGGATTAAAATCCCCGTGCCTACGTATTCCCTTGTGCAATGGGAAAGTCAGAGCTTCGTAGTTTGTGCGACTACGGTTTGTGTTTTTAATCGAACAGTTGTTTGAAATGCTTTCTACTGATAAGCGTTGGCTTATCTGCTCGCGATGGGAGGCTGAAGCACTAGCTTGTTTGTGAGATAGAAAGATTTAAACAATGTTCGTTTTTAGAAAAGTGTTTTACTTTTGTTAAGGGTGTTTTAAAACGAGAGGGGGAATGAACCACGTCGCGTGGGGCTAGCCCAGGAGTGATTGCATTCAAGAACGTGCGGAGTGCTAGACTCCGGAGTTCAGTTACTTGCTGATTAATTATGGAAAATAGTTTGTATTGGTTGGTAAGTTTTAAGTTGTACTTGAAAGAAAGAGACAAGTCGTCATCTTTAAGGGAGATATCCCGCCTATTCCACCACAAACATTTGAGGAACGAGAAATCGAAAGAAGCTTTAAACTTGGATACTAGGATCGACAAGCAATGCCACATTCTTTCTTTGAGAAATAAAAAATAGGAAGAAGCTTTAAACTTGGATACGAGGATCGACTAGAAATGCCACATTCTTCCTTTGAGAATAATTGGTTGAAAGATTTTTGTTTGTGTTTGTGGGGATAGAAGGAATATCTTTCTATGGAGATGAATCATGCCTAATCCCTCAAGGTTGTTGAATTGTTTTGAATACGAAAGAGTGAATGAATTACAACTCGAAGGCTGGCCTCAAGAGTAATTTAGTTCAAGCACCCGAGGAATGCTAGATTCCTGAGTTCAGTTCTTCGTATAATTTATTTAAAGGTTTCTGTGTTTTAGGAGCGAGAGGGTGAATAAACCACGTCGCGTGGGGCTAGCCCAGGAGTGATTGCATTCCAGGACGTGCGGAGTGCTAGACTCCGAAGCTCTGTTCTTTCGTTATTTGATTTGTGAATTAAGACGCGATTGTTTTGGAGATGAAATGACAAATGAATTACAGCTCGAAGGCTAGCCTCAAGAGTAATTCAATTCAAAAACCCGAGGAATGCTAGATTCCTGAGTTTAGTTTTTTCACAAATTTAATTTGAGATTTACATTTTTGAAAACGAATGAGCGAATGAATTACAAATCGGGGGCTAGCCCCAACAGTAATTCAATTCAAAAACCCGAGGAATGTTGGGTTCCTGAGTTTAGTTCTTACGTTAATTAATATGTTACTTTAGAGACGTCTTACGAATATTTTTGGATGAATTTGGGTTTAGTGTTTTTTAGTAACGAAGGAGTAAATGAAACACTACGCGTGGGACTAGTCCAGGTGTGGTTCATTAAAGACCCACATAATGCTAGATTCTGAAGCTCAGTTCCCCGTTAATTAATTTAGACGCGTAAGGTCATACAGACGACGATCATATAGGTGACCGACTTACGTATGTGCAAATGTAGGTGCATGAATTGTTTATTCGATTAAGCGAATTAATTGTTTTATATACGAAAGGGCGAATGAACCACAATGCGTGGGGCTTGCCCATGAGTGATTGCATTCAAGAACTCGTGGAGTGCTATACTCCAGGGTTCCGTTCTTTCGCGAATTAATTAGTTTGAAAGTTTTTAGGTGTTTTATGGTTTAGACGCGATGGTGAGGTACGAGTAATCAGACGAACGCAAACGTGGCATCAAGATTATGTTAAAGTACAAAAGAGGTAAAATCGAGTTTTAGTTATACCTAACGGAGAAGGTTCGTTGCCTCTTCAATGCGCACACAAAGCAAATGAGATTAATTCGAGCAAGTAAGTCAGGTAAGAAGACGACGACAATCACAAAATCAGACAAATGAAGTCAAGTCTCTAAACAAAGGAAAGCTGCAAGCTTATGACAATGTCAACTCCTCAAACGAGTACACTGATCCAAGGTCCCGGATAAATTCAACGAATCCAAATGTCTCGAGCTACAAAATACACAAGGTTAAAAGTCTAAACTATTAAACAAAAATGCTAAAAAAATATTCTAACTAAAATATCTTTTTACAAAGATTTTCTATAAAAAAAATGCAATTTAAAAAAATGGAATCAAATTGATAAAAAAATAAGAAAGAAAAATAAAATAACATAATAACAAGGGGGAGACCGCATGATTCTGGGTGGTGTTGTATGATTAGTAATAATTGATGGGTTGGGAAGCCCAAAGCAAAACCCTAAAAAAACATAAAATAAAAAGAAATAAAAGACATTATCAAGTTTTGTTTTGTTTTTTTAACTGCGACGGCGGTTCACTCACGGCGGCCTCACTCACGGCGGTTCCATTCTCTCCGTCTCTCCTCGAATCCGTTTTGCTCTGGCTCGCGGTCTCTCAACCACCGTCGGAGTAGCCGCGAATCTCCCCTCTCTCGCGCGGTTCTCACACGTTGGTTTTGTGGGTGTGTGATGGTGGTGAAATTTTCGGATCTATTTGCGGATGAGTTGTGATGAAAATGAGGAATTGCGGTGGTCGTCGGACGCGGTTTGTCTGTTCTGGTTTTCTCACAGGTTTACAGTTTGTGTGAAGCTGATGTTCTTCGGTTGTGTGGCGCAATTTGAGGCAACGATGGAGGCGGGAGAAGGGTGATGAAGGATTTTGTTTTGATGTGGGTTTCGGTTGAAGACAGGTGGTTCTCACGGCGGATTCAGGTTGGTTTAAAGGTTGAAGAAGAGATTTTAAGGGTTTTCTTCATTCCAACAAGAGAGTAGGTTTTTAAACTATAAATCTCTCTATCTTTTCCTATTGCTTTCCAATAACCCGCTTCTGTAGTGAAATTGTTGTCCAAAACATTCTTGAGAAGATAGAAAGTGATGAGTTCTTCATCGGTAGTGTGGAAAAAAAAACCAGGTGGTAAACGAGCATCATTGTTGTTGTTCATATTGTTCATTTGATGGTAGAAGCCTTCCATTTGAGAAAATGAAAAGCTCTCTCAACAAGAGAGGAACAAGAGAGATTCGTTAGCTATGAAGAAGAGTCATAAAAATGTTAATGGGTTTTCATTATAAAGGTGAAGTGAAAGAAGGAACCCGAATTGGTTTTTTTGTTTTTTCTGGTTTTATGGATGAAGGTGGTTATGAGTTGTAAGATTGTTTCTGCTGAGTTTGGTTTTTTTTTTTGTGAAAAATTCCTCCTCTGGTTTCAACGTGACTCCCCTCTTATCAATTTTTCCTAATCTTCTCTCACAAGTTTTCTCCTTTCTTGTATTGTCTTGAAGAAACCTTTTTTGTGCAGTTTTATGATTCCCCCAATTTAGTGATACTGCTGCTGTTTATTATGCAGGTGGTAGTAGGATTTTGGAGTGTAGTGAAAGAGACCTTAGGGTGTTGTGTAGAGTTTTGTGAAGTCCTTTTCAAGCAGTTCAATTTTACAACTTTACAGGTCTGGTGTAGTAGAGGGGGTAGTAGGGTTGTTGACTTAAAAACAAAATAAACTCTTCTTTTTTTTTGAATTATTCTTAACATAAAAAAGAAATAAATATAACTAATTTTAAATAAAAACTTAGACAAAACCTAACCTAAAAATTAAAATTAAGATTAAAAACCCAATTTAAAAATTAGACTAAATTGAAAGAATAAAAATAACAAATATATATATATATATATATATATATATATATATATATATATATATATATATATATATATATATATATATATATATAAACTAAAAGTTATAATTCTATACTAAAATTTGAATATACATTAGAACTAGAATTAAATTACATACACTGAATTAATTAAAATGTTAAATTAACTAAAAAAAATATTTAAAATAAAACTAAATAAATTCTAAAAGAATCTAATATAATTGTCTAACTAGAAATTTAAAATAAACAAAACACAAAATGAGACGAAAATTCTAATAAAAATTCTAAAAATATCAAGAACGAAAATCAACATATCACGGGACAATAAAGTCGACTAAATGATGCATGATTAATGAAATGTTTGACTAAAATGCAGAAAATGGTTGAACATCGATAAATCGATAAAAATGCGTCAAATGAACAAAAATCGAAAAATTTAGGGTATGACAGAAGGGATATGTTACTTATGGAGACAACAATAAAGGAGTTATACTTGGAAAAGGTAGTGTAGGTAATCCCTCTACCACTACTATTTCTGATGTCCATCTAGTAGAGGGACTTAAACACAATCTGTTAAGCATTAGTTAATTGTGCGACAAGGGTTATAAGGTTTCTTTCACAAAAACTTGCTGCATAATTGAACATGTTGAACAAAATGTTGTGTTTAAGGGAGTAAGAGTAAACAATATCTATATGATTGATCTTTTTATGTATCTTTAACAAGCACTAAATGTATAGTTACCTTGAATGATGACTCTTGGCTTTGGCATAGACGTTTAGCGTATGTTAATTTTGATTTGCTCAATAAGGTTGTATCTAAGGATCTAGTAGTCGGTCTTCCAAAAATAAAATTTTCAAAAGGCCACCTATGTGATGCGTGCCAAATGGGAAAACAAACAAGGGTCTCTTTTAAATCTAAAAACATAATTTCAACTTCACGACCCCTTGAGCTTCTCCATATGGATCTCTTTGGACCTTCTAGGACAAATAGTTTAGGTGGAAATTATTATGGTTTCGTAATTGTTGGTGACTATTCTAGATTTACTTTGACTATATTCCTTCATAGCAAAGATGAAACTTTTTCTGCTTTTAAGAGTTTTGCAAAACTATCCCAAAACAAAATGAATTCCAAAATGGTTACAATTCGAAGCGATCATGGAGGTGAATTTCAAAACTATCTTTTTGATAAGTATTGTGACAAGAATGGCATTGAGCATAACTTTTCAGCTCCTCGAACTCCACAACAGAATGGTGTTGTGGAGCGCAAAAATCGCGTTTTAGAGGAATTGGCAAGAACAATGCTAAATGAGGGTGGATTACCAAAATATTTTTGGGCTGATGCAATTAGCACAGCCTGTTATGTTTTAAACAGGGTTTTAATTCGTCCTATTTTAAATAAAACCCCTTATGAGATTTTAAAAGGAAGAAATCCAAACTTGTCTCATCTTCATGTATTCTGTTGTAAGTGTTTTGTTTTGAATAATGGTAAGGAAAATCTTGGGAAGTTTGATGCAAAAGCAGATGAAGGTATCTTCTTGGATACTCACAATCAAGTAAAGCATATAGAGTATATAATAAGTGTTTACTTTCTGTTGAAGAATTTGTCCATGTTTCTTTTGATGAGTCTTATCTGAAAAGTGTCGGAAAAGGTATTTCTTTTGATGACACAGGTGTATCTACAGAAGACATACTCAAGGAAGATGTTACGGAAATTGATCAATCCAGAACAGCTGCCAATGAGAAGGAAGAAGATACTAGTCATGAAAAAGATAAGGAAGAAGGGACAGCTGAAGTGAATGACCTTCCACCAGCTTGGAAATCTTCAAAAGACCATCCCATTGACGACATTTTGGGAGACATTTCAAAGGGAGTAATGACTCGTTCTAAGATAAGTAATTTATGTTCTCACTTCGCTTTTGTTTCACAAGTAGAACCTAAAAATGCCAAAGAGGCCTTGATTGATGAATTTTGGCTAATGGCCATGCAAGAAGAGCTTAATCAATTTAAAAGAAATGATGTTTGGGAACTTGTTCCTCATCCGCGAGATCATCATATCATAGGTACGAAATGGGTTTTTAGAAATAAGCTTGATGAAAACGGAGTTATAACTAGGAACAAGGCACATTTAGTAGCACAAGAGTATAACCAAGAGGAGGGCATAGACTATGAGGAAACTTATGCTCCAGTTGCTCGCCTTGAAGTTATACGTCTCTTGCTTGCTTATGCGTGTTCTAAGAATTTTAAGTTTTACCAAATGAACGTAAAGAGTGCATTTCTAAATGGTGTCATAAATGAAGAGGCATATGTCTCACAACCTCCTGGTTTTGAGAATGCTGAAAATCTAGATTATGTTTACAAATTAAAACGAGCTTTGTATGGTCTTAAGCAAGCCCCTCGGGTTTGGTATGAAAGACTTAGCAAATTTCTACTTGATCATGGATATTCAAGAGGTAAAATGGATAATACTCTCTTCATTAAACACAAGGGAAAGCACATTCTTTTAGTTCAAGTTTATGTAGACGATATAATTTTTGGTTCAACTAACATACACTTGGTCGAAGAGTTCTCTAACGTTATGCAGGGGGGATTTGAGATGAGTCTTATGGGGGAGCTAAATTACTTCCTAGGTCTCCAAATAAAGTAGCTTGATAAGGGTACAACAGTGTGTCAAACAAAATACTACAGAGATCTGCTCAAGCGCTTTGGAATGAATGACTCAAAATCAATTGACATCCCTATGCCTACCAACGGGAACCTTGATAAAGATGAACACCATAAGAGTGTAGATGTCAAAAAGTATAGAGGTATGATTGGGTCTCTCTTGTATCTTACTGCTTCTAGGCCTGACATCATGTTTAGTGTTTTTATGTGTGCACGATACCAATCAAATCCTAAGGAATCACACTTGAAAGTTGTTAAGCGTATATTTAGATATCTTAATGGAACATCAAAATATGGGCTTTGGTATTCCAGAGGAAGTGATTGTAGCTTAGTAGGTTACTCCGATTCTGATTTTGCTGGCTGCAAATCAGATAGGAAAAGAACTAGTGGTACATGTCACTTGTTTTCAAACTCTTTGGTAAGTTGGCATAGCAAAAAGCAGGTATCTGTGGCGTTGTCAATTGCAGAGGCTAAGTACATTGTAGTCGGTAGTTATTGCGCTCATATTTTGTAGCTAAGGCAACAACTACAAGACTTTGATATACAACTCAAACGTATTCCAATAAAATATGATAACACTAGTTCCATAAATCTTACTAAGAATCATGTTTTACACTCACACACTAAACACATAGAGATTAGACATCACTTTCTTCGCGATCATGTTGAAAAAAGAAGACATTGTATTTGAGCATGTTGATACTAAAAACCAACTTGCTGACATTTTCACTAAACCTTTAGCAACGAAACCATTCTTCAACATTTGTCATGAATTAGGGATTTTAGATCTCTCATCATTGGTGTCTTAAGCATGTTTAATATTATTTATATATGTCTCACCTTGTTTGTTGAGATTTGATTTTAGACTTCATTCATACTTCATAAGGTTACATCAACTGAGGTAATATCATTCCTTTCTATATCTTGTTGGAACTGTGTGATTGGTGTATGTTAGAACAAATTCTTTAAGATCGTTTATATGTATTTTTTTACATATGTTGCTTGAACATTAATAAGTGGTTTGTGAATTATATTTGGGAATAATTATCCTGACATGATTCATACTGCATCTCAACTGGTTTGTTCAAAAATTAATTAAAACTTGGTTTGGCATCAGTATGTATCGATCCAACAGACGTATGTGTCGATACATTCAAGGTTGCGGTCGATACATTTGTATTATGAGTCGATTCATGTTTTTATTATTTCATATTTTTCAAACTTGTTACAATATATGTCGATACATTCGTACTTTGTGTCGACACATAGGACCTTTTAAAAACAATAAATTCGTGAAATGAATCGATTCATTACCACTTGTATCGATGCATACTGTTTGATTTTGGGTTAAATGATTTTTAATTAAATTTTGGATTGACACATCAGCAGCATTTATAGCATTTACAACATTTTAAACATCTTATAACTCCTTCTTCCTCTCGTAACCAAGCGGCTAACCCATATTTCATTCAAGACAAGGTTAGTTATGAAACCCCATGTCTTTAATAAAAATGATGCTCTCTCTCTGAATCTCAATGATGTTGTTGATCTGTTAAATGAGCAAACACTTGGTTCTTTTTTGACCATAAATGATGATTACCATGAGGATTTTATACGTGCATTTTACGTTGGCCTACAATCTGGTAGAGGTTATATGTTCAAGTGTTCTATTGGAACCAAAACTTACTCATTTGAAGCTGCTGATTAGGACAAAGTGTTTCAAATTCCATTTTCGTCGCTTGGGTTGAAGACTTGGCATGACCAAAAGTTTGCTACTGATTTTACAATAAAGGAGTATGTTGCATCAATATTGAAATTGGACAGACCTCTGGGTGAGGATGACCAAGTAACATCTGGTATGATTAAAAGTATTCCTAGGATACTTCATTGGATTGTCTCGCACATTTTGCATCCAAGATCTGGTGGACATTCTATATTAGACATGCTAGATATTCATCTCTTGTATCTTCTTCAAAATTAGGTTTCATTGAATTGGCCAAACTACTTTGTGAAACGCATCTTTCTTACGCGTAATAATTCAACGAATATTGCTTTTGGATATGCTGCTCAAATTATGAGAATCATTAAATCCTGGAATATAGTCATACCTTTAGTACCTCTCATATCTCCTTCTTTTGCTCAAGAGTTTAACAGTGCAACTTTATCTCATATGGGATACCAATGGGACTCGGAGCATAAATTTTTTTACTTTTTCGAAAGAGGATCCAAAACAAGGGTATATAACTTTGATGTGCCTTCTAAACAAGATTTTGTGGCTGAAGACCAAAAAGATGAAGAAATAATGCATGATGTGAATGAAGAAAATGCGCCTGAAGCTACTGAAAATGCTGGTTGGGGTGCTTGGGTGCCACAAAGGTGGTCTCCAACCAATTATGAACCTAACCCAATGGTTCCTTCGTTCTCTGCTGCTGCATCATCTCCAATACCTTCTACGTACCTAACTCAAATGTTTTAGCAAATGGAGATTGCCAATCAAGCCTGTCATGAAGAGGCGCGTGTTTGGCATGTTCAACAAAATGAGTGGCACAACGAGCATCGTGAGTGGCATGATGAGCACACACAAATGTATCATAACAAACATTCATGGCACACGGACTTGGTCAAGTGGCATCAAGTATTTCCATATTTCTTTTTGTTTAATTGTGTTGTTTTTGCCCTTATTTGTCATTCTTTGTGAGTGATTATTTTCTGTTAATCTTATTTCTTTGTGATTGTTTAGCTTCTATATCAATGTTGTTTTTTATTGCTACAACATTCTTGCTCCGAAAAGACTTTTTTTCTTCTTCTTTTTGATGTTGAAAAAGGGGGAGAAGAAAGAAATGAAGATGTTGACAGCTATGCACAAACTCAGGGGGAGTGTTTTATCACACATCTTGCAAAAATTTGCCATCATCAAAAAGGGGGAGTTTGTGAGCAACCCTTTACTTTGGATTAGTTTTGTATGATAGCAATTTCCATGATAAATGTATATGTGTTTGTTGTGCATTTGTTTACATGTTAAGCTTGTACAAGTTTGTGATTGATACATACTTTAAAAAAAATCATAAAAACAATTTTGCTTCAGTATGTATCGATCCATACGAATTTTGCATCGATACATACTTCTTTTTTTGTTTCTGGAAAATATGATATGTATCAATACATATGAGTGTTGCATCGATACATGCTTTATTGATGTTTCTGGAATTAAGCTTTGTATCGATTCATTCGTGATATGTATTGATGCATGCTTGAATTAATTTTCTGAAATTAATCAAAGCTTCAGTATGCATCGATGCATAGATCTGTGTATCGACTCATACGAGTTTGGGATTGATACATAATTTTGTTTTTCTTCTAACAGCTTCTGTTTTGACATATAAAAGCATTGACAGTTCGGTTTTCTGTAGAGCGAATTCCTAAGTGAAAATTGATAAAATACAGTCAAAGTAAGTTTGGTGTGCATCAATTTTGTGAGCAGTTTTAGAGACCTGAAAGATACTTCATCTTCATCATCTTCTCAATCACTTTGATTCAAGAATATCAACACATAGTCATAGTTGTTCTTTGGATTAAAGGATCAATGAGATAACGTTCAGCGGAAAGATCAAGGATCTAGCTGAGTTGAAGGTTTGAAGGGGGTTTCGAGGAAAAACCATCTGGTTTGTCCTTCAAGAATAGGTGTGTTCTTGAGGGTTTGTTAGTCACGTTTGCAGAACATATTCAGCCGCATCGTAGGGTTTGGAAATTTGGTTATTTCGCAAACACGTCGTGGAACCGGTGAATTGTTCGCATAACTTGCAGGGAATTCTTGATTACGCTCAGATCAAGTGAAGGTTCATACAAGAGGAAAGTTTTGAGGTTTAGATTTCTGGTTTTGTATTGTAACCTTGTAAACATCGAATTCAGCATTATTGATATAACAAGTCTCAATTTCTGTTTGAAATTGAGAGGGAGACGTACCCACACGCGAGGACGAAAGTGGGGAACTTCCTTACCAAATCTCTGTGTATCGTATTCTTTCTCTATCTCTCTTTACGTTTTCAAAAAATTTATGATTCAATTGGTGTATTGTGTCTTTACGTTTCATGATACAATAGTGGTAAGAAAACTTTTATCTAATCACCATTATTGTTAATCATTGAACATATATACGCCAAGTGTTTGACAAAACTATCAGCTGAGTTTTGTTCATTGGAAATAGAATTTAATGATAAGTGCATTTGATATATTAATCGGGTGTTAGTAAGTCTTTGTCATCCTAATATAAATCCAACATTTATTCCCGAGTCTGGTTTTCTAGTAGCTGGTCCAGAATAGACGGAAGTCGATTCGGGATCGTAATTTTCCGCTAATTTTCAAAAACTCTGAAAAGTATTTTTAAATCCTTGTTATCAAGGAGGTGGTCTATTCACCCCATCTCGATCACTAGCCACACCTTCTAACAGACGGTACGATCGACTGAATGGGGATATTGCCTCGTTTTGAGAACGATACAATGATGAAGGGCTATGGTGGGCTGGGGTTGAGTGGAAGGAGTTATCGGGGGTATATTTGGGTGGGTTAGGCTCATGTTGTTGTGATTGTGTGTGTATGTGTGACAATAATGAGTTGCAGGTTTGGATGAATGGTTGATGAATGTTTGATGTTGATGGTTGGAATTGGGTGGGTAGATCATGGCGTGAGGTTGGTGGTTGGGCGTATCCTGCGGGTTATGAGTGCGGGTCAATCAAATATGTATTATTGGACACCTACTGTTGCATTGTAACTAACCTAAACCAAATCAAATAATCTCTAGTTGGTCTAACATTTTGCACGACTGGGTCGTTTAAGACGTGTTGGTGGTGATCTCTTCATTGTTGACGCAACTCCCTTGCAAAGTCTTTCTAATCATTCACATTCCATTGGGCATCTACTCTTCTTGGATGCCATTCTTCTAAACACGTCGGAGGGCCTGAAATATCTTGTTGCATTCTGAACTGCATTTTCACCTGATTAGTCTGGTGCATTTCAATTGTAGTGAACCAAATGATTGATGTTTTTATTGTCCACATATTTCAACATCCTCGAAGTTAGGTTCATGGTTCAGGCCTAGATATGACCGCTAGATAAACTGCAATGAGAAAATAATTTCTTGAGTAGAGGGGTGGGATGTTAAGCTATAAAGCAAAGTTATAGTAGTTTAGTTGTAATACCTGGTCGACACTAATGTGGTATAATAAATTGTTGGCAAAATACTCAAATTGGTCCCTTAACTCCATCAATGGGTCCAATATGGTCCTTTATCTCTAAAAAGTGTCAAAAAGGTCCTTTAATTTGTTAAATTGTACTACATTTGTCCTTCTGTCACCAACCGTCAATCAAAGTCAAATTATCATACACATGTGGAGCTTAGCTTGGGTGACTCACCTGCCATGTAGGATGTGTTTACCTAAAGTGTATACAAGCTAGTTTCATAACCATTTGTACGAAACTTGGTGAAAATAGAAAGGAGGAACCCTAGCGCAACTAACATTGAAGCTTGAAGCATCATAACCAGCTACCATTGAAGCTTGAAGCATCATATCCATTTCTGAATCATAAACCACCGGGTATTTGATTTTAAAATTTGAAATGTTATTCGATTGCAGTTACTTTAATGATTTAGGGTTTGTATGTTTTAGGGTTTTTCGGAAAAGTTACTGATTTAGGGTTATTTGATTTCGATTAGGGATTTGTGTCAGTAAAGATGAGTGAGTACCTGAATCTTACAATTCACCACAGTGGTGCATTTGTCGATGACGAGTTGAGTGTATACGAAGGGGGAGAGATTGCAGAATTGAAAAATAGATGTTGATAGATGGAGCTATTTTGAACTGCTAGGTTATTTTAAGGATTTAAGTTACACCTGTATTGGGAAACCTTACTATAAGGATCCACAATTTGGGATGAACACCTTGGTTGATGACAAAGGAGCCCTAGAGATTGCTGATTCGTTTAGGGTTCACCTTAGGGTTGACATATACATCACACACATATTGTCACAACCTGATTTCTATGATGGTCCAATTGATGAAGTAGAAGCAGATGTGATGGAAGAGGATGACACTGAAAAAGTTCTTGCTGCAATGCTTGAGGAAGTTAATGCTGAGGTGAATAATATTGAACCCTTGAATGAGATAACTCCAAGGATGGAAGAGGATGCTTTGAATCAGAATGAAGGGAATCATACTGATCTTGTGAATCTGAATGTTGAGGTGAATAATTCTGATCCTGTGAATCTGAATGTTGAGGTGAATAATTCTGATAATAGTAATTGGTGTATGAATTCAATTCTGTTTTGTGCTTATAGTAGATTAATAGTAATTGGTATATGAATTCAATTTTGTTTTGTTCTTATAGTAGATTAACAGTGAATTCAATTTTGTTTTGTGCTTATAGGATGGCTTCTGAACATATTTTTGAGGTGAAACATCTAGAAAACCAAACAGATAAATTCACTATAGACCTTAAGGAGCAAAGTTGTTCATTTAGAAGATGGGAGCTGACAGGGCTACCTTGTGTGCATGCCTTGTCAGCTATGAAGAGTATAAACTACAACATTGCTGACTACATTCCAGAATATTATAGAAAGGAGAGATACATGGAGGTCTATCAATTTGTGATTTTTCCAGTTAATGGTTCTAATTTGTAGGCCAGAACTGAATATCCAGATGTGCAGCGTCCTGAGTATAGGAAGATGCCTGGAAGACCAAAGAAATGAAGAAATTTAGAGCAAGGTGAGATTGATGGTTCAGACAAAAAGATGAGAAAGACTGGGTTTAATGTTAGGTGTAGCAGGTGCAAAAAAGCAGGTCATAATAAACTGACCTGCAAGGACCACCCCAGTCAGCAGGTATAACAAGGCCAACCATCTGAAGCATTTGTTCAGCAACCATCACATGTGCAATCTCAGCAGGCTGCACAATCTCAGCATGCTTCACAATCTCAGTAGACTTCACAATCTCAGCAGCTATCACAAGTTCAATCTTAGCAGCCATCACAAGTTCAATCTCAGCAGGCTTCAAGGAAGGCCAAGCAAGATCAAGGAAGGCCAAACAAGTTATCTTTCAGAAGGCCAATTAAGCCTTTCATGCCCTCAGGCCCAACCACCAGGATGAGTGCAGCCAAGACTGCTGTAGGCCCAACAACAAGGAGAAGTACACCAACAAAGAGATCAAAGACTTGGAAACTTTAGGAAGATGCATTTTGTTTGGACTGTTGTATTTTGTTTAGTTGTATTAGACTATGTCAATGTTAAGACAATTTTGTCAATGTTATGTGTTTTGTTGTATTAGACTACGTTATGTGTTAAGACATATGGCACTGCTAACATTATGGTTATGTCAATGTAACAATTCTGTTTTGTCAATTCTGATAAGCAAGTATGTCAATTATGTTTGGTTCTGTCAATGTAACAATTCTGTTTTGTCAATTCTGATAAGCAATTATTTCAATTCTGTTTAGCAATTATGTCAATTATGTTTAGCTGATAACAAATGCTAACATTATGGTATTATCAACATAAGAATAACAAGTAACATTGATCACAAATAATCCATTACAAATGTTAAATTGGTACTGTCAACATTACAATAGCAAGTAACATTGATCCCATAGTTCTTAAATGTTGTGGCCATACGAAGAACAACTAAATCCCCACAGTGACATATAGGTTTCCAAGTTGTGATTGTGTTGACATTCGATCCTTCCTTCGAAGAACACCATCCATAACCGTGTTTTGCTTTCATCACTGGCGTTGGCGTCGACCCACTGGATGTCATCTTCGTGACTCTATGATTTTACTATTTCTTGAATCAGTTTGGGGATGAAGAGAAATTTTCGAAGAACCCTAGAAAATCATGACACTATTTGGGGATGAAGAATCTCAGTTTAAAGGAGGAAGAAGAAGCCATGTCAGCTGCTACATATACAAAAGTTAACGTCTATTTGGGGGGGGGGGGGACGGAAAAGATCTATTTGGTACAATTTAACAAATTAAAGGACCTTTTTGTCACTTTTTAGAGATAAGGGACCATATTGGACCCAGTGATGGAGTTAAGGGACTATTTTGGGTATTTTGCCTAAATTGTTGTAGACAATTACAAAACTTCTAGGATTCTTGTTGTGATACATCCTAAGATCGGACCAGCTAAAAAGAAAAGTTTGAAAATCAATTAGTTACAATAATCGTAGAATATTTAAAATTTAATATCGCCAACGAAATTTTAATAACACACTTACTAGTTGGTGCAGGGGAACGAGCATGAATTCATGTTGCGTGGGGCGAGCATCTACAATCTTGACCACCCCAGGCTTGTAATAAAAAAAGCACAACCATAAAATGGTGAGACTATGTAATTCATGTCGTCAGTCCGTCCACAATCGTACGAAATGTCCCAATGTTGGACCAAGTACAATGACATAATTCAAATCATTGTAATTGTATCTCTTTATAACAAAAGCATCATTCATTTCATTCATATCATTAAATTCTTACAACTTCGTTAAACTTAAACAACTCAACAACATAACACAAAAATACAACATCTCAACATACCATTTGTCTCCACCACTCCCAACAATTAGAAAATAACAACAACATATGTAAATAAAACAACTAAAAGTTTCAACTTATCTAGACTATTACAACCATCAAGACAACATCATTTGGTGACAACATCATCGTAAGGACACCAACATCATTTACCATTTTTCTCCAAGTATAAGTACCTGACTCCACAACCTGCTTCTTGATTTTCCTGATATTTTCTTTATGCCCAATTTCTCCTTCTAACCAGCGATTCAATTCCCTATGCAAATGTTCCAAAGTCTACCTGTTCCAGAGCAACATGTTGATATGTAGATCTCTTTGTTAAAGATTTACGAGAGCAGACATGTTGATATGTAGATCTTTTGAAGTTGATGATGATGATGGACGGTGATTTATGGGAGCAGTCATATTGATATGTAGATCTCTTTGTTAAAGATTTATGTGGACGACAAATAAATATGTTGAGCAACAAATGAGAGCAAGCGCAAAGTATTTATAGCTAAAATTATCACTATCAACAAATACTCCATTTCAATTGACGAATATTAATTTTGTTTTAACTCATGCACCATACCAAATGGTGCATGAGAACAAACCAAATAAATACAAAAATTTAAAAATATATCAGTCAAATTGATTGGCGAATGCTTTATTTTTCAAAAAAAATTCTTTAACCAATACGCCAATTGTTTTGGCGAATACTTTATAAAGAAATTTTCTTTAACCCATTAAACATTTGAAATGATGTATAGATATTGTTAAAAAAAATTCATTTAATACTTATACGTCAATCCTACTTTGGTATTTATTTTCAAAAGTACGTGATTTTGGGAATTTTTTTTATGAAAATAAGTTATTCTAAATTAAAGTTCCACAACCGCCTACACACGTTTAAATAGAAATTTAATGTGAAAAGAAGAAGCAACTAATCATAGCATATGTATTGAAGTGATTTTTTTGCTGTGTGTTTCTTTAACTCGATGTCAAACTAAACATATACTAACAGTCTAACACCAGTATTTATGAAATGAGTTTTTTATTTGGCAAAATACCCAAAATAGTCCCTTAACTTCATCACTGGGTCCAATATGGTCTCTTATCTCTAAAAAGTGACAAAAAGGTCCTTTAATTTGTTAAATTGTCCCAAATAGATCCTTTCCGTCCACCACCCCCAAACAGACGTTAACTTTTGTATATGTGGCAGCTGACATGGCTTCTTCTTCCTCCTTTAAACTGAGATTCTTCATCCCCAAATAATGTCATGATTTTCTAGGGTTCTTCGAAAATTTCTCTTCATCCCCAAATTGATTCAAGAAATAGTAAAATCATAGAGTCACAAAGATGAAATCCAGTGGGTCGACGCCAATGCCAGTGATGAAAGAAAAACACGGTTATGGTGGGTGTTCTTCGAAGGAAAGATCGAATGTCAATACAAGCACAAATTGGAAACCTATATGTCACTGTGGGGATTTAGCTATTCTTCGTATGGCCACAACATTCAAGAACTATGGGAAACATTTTTGGGGATGTCCTAATTTTAAGGTATGTCATATGTATGTTTGTTTAAAATCAGTAGATGTATTTGTGTTTAAAAATGGTTGATATTGAAGATGGTATTTTGCAGGGATCAAGCAATGCTGGTTGTGGGTACTTTGGATGGTATTTTGAAGAGGTTGGAGATGAGAAGGAGCAATATTTGATGGATAGAATTGAGAAGCTCTTAAAGTCAGTGTTAAAGGCTCAAGTGACTATTGAAGAATATGGGAAACAAATAAGAAAAATGGAAAATGACATGAAGAAGCTCATGAAGTTGATAAAATTATGGAAATTAATGATGTTCATAGGTCTTGTTGTAGTTGTTTTTAGAATGCTTTAGGATGTTGTTGAATCAATTTGTTCTCACTGTTTTTAGAATGCTTTAGGATGTTGTTGTTGTTGTTGAATCAATTTGTTGTCATTGTAGTTGACAGTAGCAATTTGACATTTGTAATGGAATATTTGTGATCAATGTTACTTGCTATTGTTATGTTGACAGTACCATGATGTTAGCATTTGTTATCGGCTAAACATAATTGACATAATTGCTAAACATAATTGAAATAATTGCTTATCAGAATTGACAAAACAGAATTGTTACATTGACAGAACCAAACATAATTGACATAATTGCTTATCAGAATTGACAAAACAAAATTGTTACATTGACAGAACCATAATGTTGGCAGTACCATATGTCTTAACACATAACATAGTCTAATACAACAAAACACATAACATTGACATAATTGTCTTAACATTGACATAGTCTAATACAACTAAACAAAATACATCATTTATATCCTTATTTCTTCCACCATAGTAATTAGTGGTTTTGTTCTTGAATCCAGAATAACACTATTGAATGCCTCGGACATATTGTTGAGGACTGCATCACATTTGTTATGAGTCTTGAAATATGATCTGCTCCAATATATTGGTGGAGTGCTGATCATGTGCTTGTATGCTTCCACATTGATTTCCTTCATCCCTTTCATCTCTCTTTCCCAAGCTTGGTAATATGTGGACTTTGCAGCTTTCCAGATAATTTCCTTGAGTTTCTTGCCTGGATATCTTTTTCTGAAATTATTATAAAGATGTCTGACACAAAATCTTTGCTCAGCTCCAGGTAGCAACTCATCCATGGCAGGTAATAAACCCTTAGTGCAACAAAAATAACATAAGTTAGTACAAATAACATAAGTACCTATAAGTAAACATAACTTAGAAAATATAACTTAGACCATATTTACCTTTTGTTGATCAGATATATATGTGTATGTGAGACATTTTTCTCTCCCACCTAGATGTACAGCCTCTTAAAATATGGTCTCTGATTTGCAGAACCCTCTGGTACAGGATGCACATTGACTTTCACAGTAGAACCTGGGTTAGATCTCAAAAGTTCATAGAAATAGTCATAGATCCTTGTATAGTCCCCAAGAAAAGAACCATCTACCATGTCTCTGGCAGCAAATCTTGCTCTTATGGCCTTTTGCTTGCTAACACCTACATTCCATTTTTTTACGCCTTTTCCTTTATGTCCCTAAGCTTCAATATTGGATTGGATTTCACTGAATTATGTAGCCTTTTACTTAACCATTTTGTACTCATCAGCTTTACATTGTACTCTCTACTACAACTATGGTTGTCTATGATCTTCCTTAGTTGCCAAGAATCCTCATTTGACAACTTTGCACAATAGGCTTCCCAATCACATCCTTCCTTGCATCTAACCCTCACCCTTACCTTGTCATTCTTAATGTACCTAAGACCCCTGCCAGATTGCACGGCATATGATGCTATAGCTTCTTTGAAATTAGCCTTGGTTGTGAAATACATCCCAACCTCCCATTTGAAATTCGACATGTCTTTATGTAATTTAAAAATATGGTACTTTTTCCTAACAACATCACTAGTATCATCACTTTCACACCCACTTGTAAATCATCATTTTCATTATCACTAAGTTTATTTTCACACTTTTCTTTACTCTTATTGATCTTCCCCCTCTTGATCATTCACAGATTTCATCACATCACCCTCCTCATCATCAAACTCATTTGATTCAGCATCAAAACCAACTTCCATTGCACTGTCATAATTGAAGTTTTCATCATCACTATCATCCTCACTAACATCAGTATTATCCCCTTCATTCTCAGCATTCAAATTCACAGGATCAGAATTATTCACCTCAACATTCAGATTCACAGGATCAAAATTATTCACCTCAGCATTCAGATTCACAGGATCAGAATTATTCACCTCAGCATTCAGATTCACAAGATCAGTATTATTCCATTCATTCTGATTCAAAGCACCCTCTTCCATCCTTGGAGTTGTCTCATTCAAGGGCTCAGTATTATTCACCTCAGCATTAACTTCCTCAAGCATTGCAGCAAGAACTTTTTCAGTGTCATCCTCTTCCATCACATCTGCTTCTACTTCATCAATTGGACCATCATAGAAATCAGGTTGTGACAATATGTGTGTGATGTATATGTCAACCCTAAGGTGAACCCTAAACAAATCAGCAATCTCTAGGGCTCCTTTGTCACCAACCAAGGTGCTCATCCCAAATCGTGGATCCTTATGGTAAATTTTCCCAATACAGGTGTAACCTAAATCCTTAAAACAACCTAGCAGTTCAAAATAGCTCCATCTATCAACATCTATTTTCAATTCTGCAATCTCCCCCCCTTCGTATACACTCAGTTCGTCATCGATAAATGCACCACTGTGGTGAATTGTAAGATTCAGGTACTCACTCATCTCTACTGACACAAATCCCTAATCGAAATCAAATAACCCTAAATCAGTAACTTTTCCGGAAAACCCTAAAACATACAAACCCTAAATCATTAAAGTAACATCAATCGAATAACATTTCAAATTGTAAAATCGAATACCTGGTGGATTATGCTTCAGAAATGGATATGATGCTTCAAGCTTCAATGATAGCTGGTTATGATGCTTCAAGCTTCAATGGTAGTTGCGCTAGGGTTCCTCCTTTCTATTTTCACCAAGTTTCGTACAAATGGTTATGAAACTAGTTTGTATACACTTTAGGTAAACACATCCTACATGTCAGATGAGTCACCCAAGTTAAGCTCCACATGTGTATGATAATTTGACTTTGACTAACGGTTGGTGACAGAAGGACAAACGTGGTACAATTTAACAAATTAAAGGACCTTTTTGTCACTTTTTAGAGATAAAAGACCATATTGGACCCAGTGATGGAGTTAAAGGACCAATTTGAGTATTTTGTCTTTTTATTTTATATTGAATTAGTGTAAAAATATCAACTTATATTAATTTATTATTTTTTAATTCGTACCACTACTAATATGAAAATTTCAATGAATTGCATATTCATAACACTTTCATTTGGATGTCTATTAAAAATATGGCTCATTAAAGTTTTACTACTAAGAAAAAATGCAATGGACAATTTTTCATGGAAAGAAAGATTGTCTCGTTGAAGCTTTTCTAAAAATCTAATAAGAGAAAAGAATCACAGTGAGTAAAGAAAGTGTATCTTAATTAATTTCATGTAAATCTTTTTTATTAAAATGTACAAACATAATTTATTTAGATGGTTTTTTGTAATATTTTTTCTGGTTTCGTATAAATTTTATTAACAAAAAATAATTATATTAAAAATATATTTGATACTAAATATAAGTACTATATAATTAGATATTAATTTTCTATATTATATGATTTTGTTGCTTGTGATGTGCCGCTAGAAGAATGGTTGGCAGAGGATAATCTCGATGATAGTTGGTTGTATAACGATGAACCCTCAAAGGATGAACTTTATGTCTTTATGCTTCTGATTCCAAAGCAGCACCATCGATTATTGTACGTGTTTCTTTCAATGTTTTTCTTTTATTTATTTTCCCTCAAAAGATTAATTGTTTTCATGATTACAAATTATGTGATATGTTATTTTCCCTGAAGATTTTAACCTTTAGATTGTGAATTTCAGGTCATAATGGGTACTGTGTTATTTGTGCTTTCCGCTACCAGAGGCAACGTTCCTTGCAGTCTACTAGAACTGTTATCTCCCCTGAGATACTTCTGGATAATTTGAGGCGTATCCTTAATACCATATTCATTGATTTTTGTTTGTTTGTTTGAATATCTTGCGGTAGTCCTGTGGATAATCTTTTGAATGGAAGGATTAATAATTATGTCATTAATTAATTGGTAAAAAATTGAAGTGGTTGTTATATTAATGATCTGTCAAATAGAACCTTTAATTAATAATGTAGGAGGTTAGTTTCTTATATACTTTTTGTGGTTGTTATCTATGACCTGTATTTTCAATGTTGTGATAACCAGAGAAAATCTTGAACTAAACGAGGAAGATGAAGATCTTGCTCATGGAGGAAAAGAGAGAAAATGCAATTACAATTTTGTTAGAGTTGAAGAATAACAGAAACAAGTTTCTTATTCACATTACTCTATTATCTAAAGTATATATACAAGTACATATGAGTGGCTATTATATGTTACACGTGTCTAATAATTTGATAGTAACAAAATAAACTTAAAGCTATATACAGGTATATGTTAATATCCCCCATCAAGTTGGGGATTGGATGCTACAAATTCCCAACTTGCCTAAACTAACTCTAAGAGATGGAGAGTGTAGAGGCTTGGTAAACATATCTGTCAACTGATAATGAGTAGAAATAGGATTTTTTACTGCAATACCCTATTTCTGAAAATAAATAACCAATATACCCCTCTTTGAAATTTTTTTTCCAAAGTACCCCAAATTCAAGGCATGCTCGGCCTCTTGCATGGAGAGCATGGGTTGAAAAATTCCTATGGGTCTGCTCGGCCAATGGGTTGCCAAGCACCCAAATATTTTATTATTTTTTCGTTTTTCATAATTTTAAATGTTTTTAATTGTTTTTTTTATAATACTCTTAATAATAATAATTTTAATAATATATTTTATAAATAATAATTTTAATAATATATTTTAATAATATATTTTAATAAAAAAAATTATTTATTCTATAACTACAAAGATTGATTAAAAAATATTTTGTATGGAATATGGATTAAAAAATATTATTGAATATATATTAAAAAATATTTATTATTGAATATTTATTAGTGATATGAATAATAGAATATTATTGAATATATATTAAAAAATATTATTGAATATATATTAAAAAATATTATTGATACAATATGAATAATAGAACATCATTGATTACATTTCATTAATTATTTGTGACCGCCTGTTCCACAACCAGGTTTTCTTCTAATTCGTATTGGTCTTGTCGGGTCCCTTTGAGGCGGTGATGGATGAGGAGGAGATGAATCGGATGACATATCTTCGTTGTTATGTGGTACTACTGGAGGGTCCACACTAGCCATGAGATCTTCAATATTATAATCTGGCATATTCAAAAGTTGGTCATCCGTGAGCAAATGATGTTGGAATGACGTTCCTTGTTGTGAGGTGGCCTCAGGTTGAGTTTGTTGCATTGGCGGGTAATAGACATTTTCAGTGGTGAACATGGAGGTGGGTTGGGAATACATTGGGTTATTAGTGTGTTGTTGGAATTGTGGGTTTGATTGTTGGAAGTTTGGTGGGGGAATTGGAGAAAACTGTAAGGGTGGTCGATAAGTGGATTGTTGGTGGAATTGTTGGTTGTAGGGGTAGTTTGGTTGTTGGAATGGAGTGTATGGAGTTTGATGTTGGGATGTGGTTGCAAAAAAGGTGTGTTGTGTGTGATGGTATGTTTGTTGTGTGGATGAAGTTCCCTGTCCCCCAAATTGAGATGTATATGTTGGTGGAACATCTTCATATTGAGAGACGGTCGTGTGTTGGGTTTGGTAAGAGGCACGTTGGCGGGGGTTGTTCAGGAATTGCTCGGGAGCAACATGGACATATGGTATTGAGTGTAACCAATTCAAATATTCTTGACTTGGCTTATGCTCACCCATTACCGTCGTACCGTCCAATAATAAATTCCTTCTATTTCTCCATTCACTCACTGCATCTTTGTTCAGTTGCTGCCAATGCACTTTTTGGGCCTTTTTCATGTTCATTTCATGTTCCTCACTTAAACACCTTGGTTCGGAAGGGATCGGTTGTTCCAACCCAAACTGAAGTTTAACTCTGTCAGTCTGATGCATCTCAACTATAAAGAAGCATACGATATGAGTTGTTGCACTCCAGATTTGTGAATCCCTAAGATTTGGCACCGGGAATTCCAGGTACGGCCTCCAAATAAACTGGAAAAAAAATTAAAGTCAGATAATAAATAATAAGTAATGGAAAAAAAATTAAAGTCAGATAAAAAATTAAAGTCAGATAATAAAAAAAATTAAAGTCAGATAATAAATAATAAGTAATGTATTGTTTCAAACTTACATCGCGTGCCTCCATGTGATCTATTACGATTCGATATCCACGAAGATCATGACGCGGATTATTCCGATAATTCATTCCTCGATGACACCACCTTGCATTTAAAAAATAAAATGTTAGGTATAGTTTAATAAATGTTTTGTATAATTTATTAAGAAGCGTAAATTTGGAGTAGTAATACCTTTGAGCGTATGGAAATGACGGATTCACTGTAGTAATGGGTGCAAGCAGAGGTATACGTGTGAATGCCCAGATTTGGAGTAATAATACGCACCCCCCCATGCTTTTAACATTTTTGTAGGACGCCTTGCACATATTTCTGTACAATGTAGCCAAGCAAGCCGAACCCCAACTGTATTGGCCGCATGTTTGTAGATCACCCACCATAGGTATCCATGATGAATGCAACAGGTTGTGACTTTTGTCTGGGCACAACAAGGTACCAATGATGCGTAGAATATAAAGCTTGGCACATAATATATTGTCTGCCTCAGTTGGGGAAGCTTTCTCATTTAACTCAGCAAAAAGACGCTCCATCCAAACAATTCGGACAGAACATCTATTCATGTCATCCTCTGTAGGTTGTACCCCTAAATTCTCCATGTATATTTCGGGGTACGTCTCTGTTGGACCATTTACGCATCTACCATTAATACGGAGACCAAGTAACATACTTACATCCTCTAGCGTAATGGTGCATTCACCAGTAGGGAGATGAAACGTATGTGTCTCTGGTCTCCATCTCTCTAATAGAGCTACAAGCAGACTAGAATCCAACGGTAAATTCATAATTTTTGCAATATTATCAAAACCCGCTACTTGCAAATAAGGGATAATTTCAGCTCTCGGTTGAATATGTGCATGTACATGCACACGGAACCGACAATCAATCTAAAAAAATAATTAAGGCAACTTAGTAAAAAAAATAGTACCATAATTATAACTATGATAATGGGAAAAAAATAAAATTTAGAAACTTACATCATTGGCATATCACACACAATGTTGATTATTTCGTGTATCAAGCTGACAACGTACGATACGTAATTAAATGTAAGAAACCAGAATGCAAATTCAAATGCAGAGCTTCACTGAGAAAGAAAAACTCAAAATGGAAGATTGGTACGCTGACCGGGCCTCACACATGCACATCCACATCAATGTCACAAGACCATAGCAAACTTGATTCAAAAACGATTAGTCGCAGCATCAGAGAGATTGTTACCCGCGACGCTTCGGTCAAGGTTAATGTCATCATTGCCCATATTGCCGAGAAATACAAGTACATAATATCGTACAGGAAAGCATGGATCGCAAAGACTAAGGCCATAGAATCATTGTATGGAAATTGGGAAACATCTTACAATGACCTGCCACAATGGTTACTGGTAATGAAAACTTTTCTTCCAGGAACTATAATTGAGTTGGAAACCATGCCTGCAATTTCTAGCAGTGGACTCCAAATAGGTGATGTGCGGATATTCCATCGTCTCTTTTGGGCGTTTCGACCATGCATCCATGGTTTCGCCTATTGTAAACCTATTGTACAGGTTGACGGAACATGGTTATATGGCAAATATAGAGGTACTCTATTGATGGCTGTTGCACAAGATGGAAACGGAAACATTTTCCCGATAGCGTTTGCATTGGTTGAAGGCGAGACAAAGGAGGCTTGGGGCTTCTTTCTTAAAAACTTGCGACAACACGTGACACCGCAGGCAGGTTTGTGTGTAATCTCAGACAGGCATGAATCAATAAAAAGTGCATATAACAATCCTGAAAATGGATGGCAGGATCCACCGTCTACCCATGTATACTGTATTAGACACATTGCGCAAAACTTCATGCGTGAGATTAAAGACAAGGACCTACGCAAAAAGCTTGTAAACATGGGTAAGAACATACTGTTAGGTTACTTTGATACTCGGTCAATTAAGTATTATAGATTGTAATATCACTTCTATTACAGGTTATGCGTTAACGGAGGCTACTTTTAAATACTATCGTGGGGAAATTCGGAGCGCAAACATTGCGGCTTCGCGTTGGATAGACAACATCCCAAAGGAGAAGTGGGCAAGAGCATATGATGGTGGGCAACGTTGGGGACACATGACTACCAACTTGGCAGAAGCAATGAACGCGGTACTCAAGGAAACCAGAAACCTTCCAATCACTGCATTAGTCCGGTGTACATACTATCGGTTGGGCTCGCTCTTTGGTAAAAGGGGACACATGTGGACAAAAAAATTGCCTTCTGGTCAGATTTTCACTGATGGTTGCAATAAGGGCATGGCTGAAGAAGTGGCTAAAGCTAACACCCACAATGTCATGCAATTTGATCGTGAAAATTTCGCTTTCATGGTCAATGAAAAAATTAATCTGAATGACAGTAGGCCTAGTGCTAGTTTCCACGTTGATCTGCGAAAGCAGTGGTGTGATTGTGGGAAATTTCAGGCATTTCACTTGCCTTGCTCCCACGTCATTGCAGCATGTTCAAGTGTACGCCAAAACTACACCATTCACATTCCAGACGTCTTCAAAATTTATAATGTCTTCAACGTCTACAAGGAAAGCTTCCTAGGACTACCCCATGAGGAAAACTGGCCACGTTACGAAGGATTTACTCTTTGTCACGACGAATCGATGAGAAGAAAGAAGAAGGGACGACCAAATAGTACACGTATTAGAACTGAAATGGATGACATTGAAAAAGAAAAGAGAAGATGTGGACTTTGTCGAGAGATTGGCCATATGCGTCGAAAATGTCCAAATGTCGCTGGTCCTTCTCAAAGACACATGTAGTTTACTTTGTTTGTTTCTTTTCAATCTTTTAGTAATGAATTTACATTTAACACGTCTCCTTTTAATTCAACATTCAACTAACAATATTAAACATACAACAACAAAACAACAAGACAATAAATAAAATAACGATTAAACATCTAAACAAGCCTAAGAGAAAACAACCATCAACAATAATATCTTGTTCATACATCATCAACTTAGCAAACTAATCAACAACCACGATCAGCGTAAGTGGGTCTTCGACTCCTCTGTTGACTTCACCACTGTGTGTTGAAAACATACATTGGACATCTTCATCGTTTTCGACGCGATCCATATAATACATGTACGTACCATCGGGGTTATTATCAGTCAACGTTATGTATGGACATCGATACTCAACTTTCCTCACCTTCAAGCGACGACCTCCTACCTGTCGAAGACCCGTGTTGATGGCTGCAGTCAGTGTTCTAAAATTCCATTGCGGATCTAGGTAAACACTGATTCTTTTGTCTTGCCCATAGAATGCAACAGCCCAAACAGACATTTCTAAAAAAAATTTGACACTGGTGATGATTTTTTAGTGAAACGTATCAGACTATTTATGATAAAATTTTACATGATAACTCGGATATTCAATGACCGAGCAACTTTTACTGTTCGGGTATTCAATGGCCGAACACTTTATTTTTATTCACTTAATTATCAATATTTAATAAATTCAATAGTTTAGTTATGAGGATTTTGGTATAATATATATTTAATAATAAATATTCAATAATAAATATTTTTTAATATATATTCAATAATATTTTTTAATCCATATTCATTAAATAATATTTTTAAATCAATCTTTGTAGTTATAGAATAAATATTTTTTTTTATTAAAATATATTATTAAAATTATTATTAATAAAATATATTAATAAAATCATTATTAATAAAATATATTATTAAAATATATTATTAAAATTATTATTATTAAAAGTATTAATAAAACAACAATTAATAACATTTAAATTCATGAAAAACGAAAAAATAATAAAAAAAAGGGGTGCTTGGCATGTAAGTGGCCGAGCATAGCCTAGGAAAATTTCCCACCCATGCTCAACATCTAAGTGGCCGAGCATAGCCTAAAAAAGGGGCAGTTTGGAAAATTTTTTTCAAAATGGGGTATATTAGTGTTTAAATTTCAAAACTAGGGTATCATAGTAAAAAACCCGTAGAAATAAGCAAGAGATGTATTAGCTTTGAAGTAATCTTTTCGCGGACAACGTGCCATTCTAATTCAATGTGCTTGCTACGTTCATGAAAGGAAGGATTATGAGCTAAATAGATTGTAGATTTACTGTCACAAAATACTGAAGCAGGTTGTTTAAAATGAACAAGCAAATCTTGAAATAAGTAGCTCAGCCATTGAATTTCACAAGTAATGGATGCTAAAGCCTGATATTCAGCCTAAGTGGATGATCTAGAAATTGTTTGTTGCTTTTTAGATTTCCAGCACAACAAAGAATAGCCAAGCATAATCCAATAGCCAGTGACCAACTTCCTAGTATCAGGGCATCTAGCCCAATCTGAGTCAGCAAAGCCAAATAGTTGAAGTTGGTTGGAAGAAGAGAAAATTATACCTTTGGATGAATTAGACTTCAAGTATCTGAGAACATGAATGACAACTTGATAATGAGGCATATGAGGTTGAGATACAAATTGACTCAGATGTTGTACAACAAAGGAGATGTCTGGTCTAGAATTTGTGAGATATATCAATCTGCCAACTAATCTTCTATAAGAAGAGGGATCATCCAATAGTTGGCCTTCATCACTTGTAAGTTTAGTAGTGGGATTAAAGGGGACTGCAGAAGGTTTGGCTGCAAGTAAACCAACATCTTCCAACAATTCAAGAGTGTATTTTCTTTGATTAAGAAAAATACCAGTTTTAGACCGAGCAATCTCAAAACCTAGAAAAAATCTCAGTTGTCCAAGATCTTTAATCTTGAATTGTTGATCAAGAAGATGTTTAACCTATTGAATCTCAGAAAATGAATTTCCTGCCAAAACTACATCATCAACATAAACTAATAATGCAGTAAACTCATGGTTGGTGGTCTTAACATAGAGAGAATAGTCAGATTGGGACTGATGATAACCAAGTGAGATGAGAAAAGAGGATAGTTTTGCATACCATTGTCTGTTGGCTTGTTTTAGCCCATATAAGGATTTCTGCAACTTACATACTTTTGATGCATCAAATCCAGACAAACCAGGAGGTAAAGTCATGTAAACTTCCTCATTCAGATCACCATGGAGGAAGGCGTTGTTGACATTAAGTTGCTCCAAAAATCACCCTTTGACAGCTGCCAAAGAGAGAAGTACATGAACCGTAGTAATTTTAGCCACAGGAGAAAAGGTATCAAAGTAGTCAACACCCTCCATTTGTGTATAACCCTTCGCCAGCAACCTAGCTATGTACCTTTCTATGGAACCATCAACCTTGTGTTTGATTTTATAAACCCATCTGCAACCAATAGGTGTTTTGCCATGAGGGAGATCAACCACATCCCAAGTATGGTTTGCATCAAGAGCAAATAACTCAGCATCCATGGCTTTCTTCAAGCAATCATGTTTTATGGCTTGGTTAAAAGTCTTGGGTTCAGTGTTGGAGGAGATGGAAAGACAACAATGTTTGTATAAAGGAGAACAATGGTCATAGGAGAGAACTGAGGCTAAGAGATATAAAGGTGTAAATGTATTTGTGGTGGTTGGTGATGGATTATTTTTAGTATGAAAACAATGGAAATCCTTCAGGTAAGAAGGAGGATGAGAGATGCGAGTGGAATGCCTTATAGGCTGATGAGATAAAGTAGTGGCAGGATTCTGAGTACTTTGAGGTGCAACTGTAATTTATTGATATTGTTCAATGGACAAAGGACAAGAATCAGAGGGTGGGGTAGATGAGAGACTGGCAGGGACAAGACTGGACATAGAACCAGTAGGGTCATTCATAAAGTCACTAGGACTGTGAGTAGACTGTAGAGGTATAGACTGTACAGGTGTAGTCTGTGAACTGATATTACCATTAGGATTTGACACATCAGGGGAACTGGCAAGATTAATCTCATCATACCAAGGTAAATCAGTAGGTTCAGTAGGTTGGGATTGGGAGCTAGAAGATGAAAAAAAGGAACTAAAAGGAAGGATGTCTCATAAAATACAACATGTCTAGATACAAATAAACTGTGATGTTGCAAATCGGATTTTTTACTGTAATACCCCACTTTTGAAAATTAAACACCCATATATCCTCTTTTGAAAAAAAATTTCCAAAGTACCCCAATTTTAATGCATGCTCGGCCTCTTGGATGGGGAGCATGTGTTGGAAAATTGCTATGGGTCTGCTCGGCCAATGGGATGCCAAGCACCCAAATATTTTATTATTTTTTCGTTTTTCATAATTTTAAATGTTTTTAATTGTTTTTTTTATAATACTTTTAATAATAATAATTTTAATAATATATTTTAATAATATATTTTATTAATAATAATTTTAATAATATATTTTAATAAAAAAAATTATTTATTCTATAACTACAAAGATTGATTAAAAAATATTTTTTATGGAATATGGATTAAAAAATATTATTGAATATATATTAAAAAATATTTATTATTGAATATTTATTAGTGAATATTTATTATTAAATATGTATTAAATATTTATTATTAAAAATATTTATTTAAAAATATTTTTTATTAAATATTGATAATTAAGTGAATAAAAATAAAGTGCTCGGCCATTAAATACCCGAACAGTAGAATTCAACAGCCCAAACAAACATTTTTAAAAATACTAATTGACACTGGTGATGATTTTTAGTGAAACGTATCATACTATTTATAATAAAATTTTACATGATAACGCGGATATTCAATGACCGAGCAACTTTTACTGTTCGGGTATTTAATGGCCGAACACTTTATTTTTATTCACTTAATTATCAATATTTAATAAAAAATATTTTTAAATAAATATTTTTAATAATAAATATTTAATACATATTTAATAATAAATATCCACTAATAAATATTCAATAATAAATATTTTTTAATATATATTCAATAATATTTTTTAATCCATATTCCATAAAAAATATTTTTTAATCAATCTTTGTAGTTATAGAATAAATAATTTTTTTTATTAAAATATATTATTAAAATTATTATTAATAAAATATATTATTAAAATATATTATTAAAATCATTATTATTAAAAGTATTATAAAAAAAACAATTAAAAACATTTAAAATTATGAAAAACGAAAAAATAATAAAATATTTGAGTGCTTGGCATCCCATTGGCCGAGCAGACCCATAGCAATTTTCCAACCCATGCTCCCCATCCAAGAGGCCGAGCATGCATTATAATTGGGGTACTTTGAAATTTTTTTTTCAAAAGAGGGTATATTGGTGTTTTATTTTCAAAAGAAGGGTATCACAGTAAAAAATCCTTGCAAATCATATAAAACATAGTCTTTAGTCCCTTCTTTAAAACCAAGAAATACACCTTTTCTAGATCTAGATTGAAATTTTATTTTATGAGCTTGCAAAGTTGATGCAAATGCTAAACAACCAAACACTTTTAGGTGAATTATTGTAGGAGGTGTTTGGTGTAAAAGCTGATAGGGACATTTAAATTTCAATAGAGGGGAAGGTAATTTGTTAATGATATGGACATCATGTTGCACACAAAAGGTCCAAAGATTTAATGGAATGTATGAATGAAAAAATATGGTTCTAGCCACATTTAAAATGTGTTGATGTTTTCTCTCAACCACCCCATTTTGTTGGGTTGTTTCTACATAAGATATGTGATGTACAATGCCTTTGGAAAGAAGAAAATCAGCGGGTGCAAGAAATTCACTACCATTATCAGATCTTAAGCATTTTAAAGATGTTTTAAATTGATTTTCAATGTGAGCTATAAATTGGATCAATTTGTTTTTGCTTTCATCTTTAGTTTAAGGAAAACTATCCAAGTGAACCTAGAAAAGTCATCAACAAGAGTCAACAAATATTTGTGGCCTAGTATAGATGTAGTAGAGAATGGACCCCACAAGTCAGCATGAAGCAATTCAAAGGGAACATTAGTGGTAGTAACACTATGAGAAAAGGGCAATTTCTTTTGTTTGCCAAAATGACAAGCATCACATGGTTGTTTGTTATTAACATAAGGAATAAAAGGAAATACTTTCGAAACATGCTTTAAGCCATCGTTTGAAATATGACCTAGCCTAGAGTTGACTATTTGGGTGCGCGAGGGTGTCCGAGATAGTTTATATCTAGTAAATTTTCGAGGACGAAAATATTCTAAGTGGGGGAGAGTTGTAACACTCATTTTTATTTTAATTACTTTGTGTGAAATAATTGTTAATTGATGCAATTGATCGTGTATTTTGGTTGGTGTACTCGTCGTAAGGGTAGTGGCCTTAAGAATTATCTTTAAGGTAGTAGGGGTGTGTGATTGGAAACGTAGAAATTGGTGGTACGGGGATTAAGACCAATTAGATCATTTGGTTAGTAATTATTTAATTATAATAATAGTGGAATATGGATTTAATTAACTATGTGATGGAAACTATTAATATTATTATTATTATTATTGTTGTTGGCATGATTAGTGTTATTATTAATGGTGTATTGCTATTATTATTATTATTATTATTAATTATTATTATTATTATAAGTATGACCAAAGTTATTACCGTTACTATTAGTATGAGAATATTACTAGTATCATTATTGATATTATTAATATTATTATTATTAATTGAAATAAGAAATTATTAATAATATGGTTAGTGAGAGGAAAATATGGAAGATAAATAGGTGATACTAGTAACATAAGAGGAAAATAGGGTGAGCAAGAATGACGGCTAGGAGAGGTGGAGGAGAACCTAGATTCACAAAGATTTTTCATAACGATTTCCAGGTAAGGGTGGGGTTCTGACTCTGTAATTGGATAATTGATGAATGACATGTGGGATTAGGTTCGTAAAATTGTTGTTATTTGTGTTTGATTTCTATAATTGATACTGAAATTGTATTGCTATAAATGAATTGGTCGTGGAAAATTACTCTATATTGATTGAGTATAATTTTGTATGTTGTTGTGGTACTGTGATGGTTAAATTCTGAAATGTTATTGAATTAGAGGAAAAGTTTTGAATTGTGGGAACACTGGAACGAAAGAAACCGAAACGAAGATAGTTTTTGGATGTGACGGCTGTGACGGGGTGCGTGACGAGCGTCACACAGGTACTTGAGAGCGACGACCGTCACTCATGATATTACGACCGTCACAAATGTGACAAGGGTCAGGAAGTGGGGACGAGCGCCACCTGGCCTACTATATGGTTTTGTTCTGTTTCCATTATGTTCATTCTTATTGTAGTGTCTGTTTCGTTTAATTTTTTTCTGTCATGTCGGTAATTACTTATAACATAAGAGAGAGTAGTATTAAACAAAAACCCAAAAACATCTAATTAATCACAAGTAGGTTAATTATCTTAATCCTACATCATCATGGTAATTAAGTTGAGATGCTTATCTCATACTTAAGTAGGCTCATTATCCCTAATCAGGGAGGATATAATGAGTTTACAAGCCCTTGATTTAGGCTTTAGCTCATTTACTTATGCAAAACACCAAAAACAATAACAAAACTGAAAACACAAAAACAAATAATAATTGTCTCCTTCGGGATTCTTTTCTCATCACACTCATTCACAAACGGGAACTTGCTTCTTCCGTCTAATGCAAGACAGTTAGCACTCGAGCCAGACGAGTCATACACTTGAGCATAGACAAGTAAGCAGTTCACAGTCAATTTATTCTCTGTCTTTTTGAGTCGAACTACGGTGTTCTGACTTCCTCATTGCACGAGAGGATACGTAGTTGTCGCTCCCCGGATTTCCATCCTGGTACAAACGCAAAAGTGGCGCGAAAAAGATTAGAGTCGTCAGCCAGACATTTTTATCCCGAAGGAACGGGAATGATAATGTTGCACAAACCAGAAGAAAAGAAAAGGAAGGACACGGGTCATGCGAACCAAAGAGACTGAGTTCGGGAGTTGGTTACGACCTGGGAAGGTATTAGAACCCAGATCGTCCGCCGTACCCGACGGGATCCACGCTTGCAAAGAAATCTGTTTCAAAGGGTGAAGAATGAAAGATGCTGCAAAGAAAATGAACTGAACTGGATAAAAGAAAAGAAAAGGGGACTGAAAAAGAAATGAAAAGGAAAAACGTAGGGAAAATAAAGATTGTGCTCGAACGGGCCCTACCCCGCTGCCTACGTACCTCATCTGGACAATGAGGATCAGATTCGCCGTAGTTCCCCTTACTAGGGGTGGAAAAGATTGCTTGTGTCTTAAGGCTTGAACTGCCTATGTCAATGCTCGTCTTGCAAAGTGACAAGTAGTAGCAAGTTCGTACGTAAGGAGTGAGTGAGATGAGAAAAGAAGTCCCGAAGGAAAGACGATTATTTTTTGTTTGTGTTTTTTAGAAGCTTTTATTGGTGTGGCACAAGAAAGTGAATTCAAGCTCTCTTCCATGGAATGTGTACTTGCTACTACATTCCAAGATGGAATAATAGAACAAGCACACTCAAGTAAGGATAAGATCCCCAAAACTTGATTCCAGAGATTAGGGCCTAGGCTCACTAACTCATTGAATTTATTAAGTGTTTTTGTGATTAAAATGAAGAAGTGTGTTTTATGACTTTTCTTGATGAGGATGGTCTCATGATCAGACTTGTGCATCATGATGAACAAGCTTGTACTATCCCAAGATGGGAAAACTACAAGTGTTTCATGGAATAAGGCTATTGCACAGGAGACCACTGCAATCCTTATTAAATGTTTTTTATGGTTTTTGTTTTGAGATGAGAAGAGAAAAGAACCAAAGATCTTAAAGGTAAAAGTCTAATGGGGGGGACTAACAAATCCTAATGTTAACATGCAAGGGATTCCTAAGGTTAGTGTGGCTTACTATCCTAAAGAAAGAAGAGATAAGAAGAGAAGGAAGAGAATGAAGAAGGGAAGAAGATAGAAAGGATGGCCTAAGCACATCAAACACCAATAAGAAAGCACAAAGAAAAGAAAAGAGATAAGGATTGGAGATGTGGGAATCTCATCCACACCTCTCACTTACCAGAGCCCCTGAAATGGTTAAAAGCATAAACAAGTAACATGCAAATAAAACCAAATGAAACACAAGATGAGCATAAGATCAAGCCAAGACAATAAAACCATAATTGGAACCTCAATTACAAGCATCAATATCAAACACACAACAATTAGACATGGATTAAACAATTCAACATAAAGCATTACAGATTATCCTGGCAAAACAAAACAATGATGAGATAACACAAAGCATACAGAGCATCACACACTTCAAGACCAGAACCTTAACATGTCAAGAATGTGCCTAAGCATCACAAGAGATTAAGAATAGAAGCATACAAACTTAAACATTATCAACATGAGAAGCAAGTAAGCATAAGAAGTGAGGTGAACATGTACATAAGTGAATGAATTTCAAAGGCAAGCAACCACAAAATTTCTCAAAGTAAAAACATCAATCCAAGACCAGAGAGGTATCCTCATCCTAAAAGGGCTCTAAACAACCTAAGGGAGTTGGCACAAGTGCCCTCCTAACCTAAAGACTAAGCATATGACCAAAAGGGATGCAAAAGGAAAGAAGCACACAATAAAATTCAAATTAAATCAAGCATTCATCCAAAAATTCTACAAATTTGCACAAGGGCTCTTTAAACATCTAAGATTAACATGCCAAAAGAATAGAATCAAAATCAGAAGCTAAGTAGGTCAAATACATGCCTAAACATGGATTAGGGTTATGAAACTTCATGCACAAGTTAGGGATCAAAAATAGTCAAGCAAATTTCTAAAAATCAGAAGGAAAATCACCAACAAACTACACTTCAATGTGAATCCAGAGCAAAAAGAATCAATTCAAAATTCAAATTAATGATCAAGATATAAATTCTACAAGTCAGCATATGTTTAAAATGAAATAAAAACAATTAATAAAAGCAACAATTAATTCCAGCGTGGAAAATGAAAATAAATGGAAAATAAAAATATCAAAAATTAAAGAAAACTCAAAATATCATTCATGAATTTTTTTGGAATTTTTAAGAACTTCTAACTATTTTTATTAATTGAAAAGCAAACTGAAATAAAATAAAATAATAAAATGAAAAGAAAGGGCCAGGGGTGCAAACAGCAAGGAAATCAGTTCAATATCAATGGGCCTAAGAGAGGGAGGGGTGCGAATTGCAGCAAAGCCCAATGAATCCAACGCAGGTTTATGAATGCTAACATGGAAATTCAATAAAAGCTGGAAAATAAACAAACCATTAGATCAATCTCACGCATCAAATGAAGTCAACAGATTCACCCAAGTCAAACCATCAACAAGCCCTAGCACACGCACACAATAGTTATGGTGAACTGGAACGCACATGGCATTATTCAGACTAACATAAACACGTGAGAGGGAGGCTCTCTCATTAATGTGTTGGCACCTCCTCACCCGTCCAGATCAAAACATACACGACCAGGATTTCATCTTCCCCAAACACCTGCAAATCCTCATTTCCAGAATCCGGTGACAGAGCCCTAGCTCCGGTCACCGGGAAATTCATACACAAGAACAAAAGCTCATAAAAATAAACAAAAATCTCCAGATCCAATCATTCAAGCATGCTGATCACAAATATGAACTTAGTTTTGGCATTAGATCAAGGAATCAAACGGATCGAACACAAACATCTTTGAACATCAAACTGAAAATCCACATATCTCACTCAATAGTTATGCATTTCCAAATCTAAATGGATCAGTGAACTCAGGAGAACATGTAAATCACAAAGCACACAACAAAAATCATTTCCAGATCTATGAAATTAGAGCTTACCTGAAAGTTGCAGAAGTCACAATAGCTTGAAATGAGCTTCCAGAAGATGCAGATCTCCTCCTTTAGACTCCTTCTTGCAAAATAAATGCAAGAGAGGTCTTGAATCTCTCTAAATCTAAGAACCCGAGCACAACTGCACCAAACTTGCAAGGTGTATGATCTTTGGTTTCAGCCTCAAATGATGGTGAATTCTTGCTCCTTACTCCTCAAGGACCATGAATATGTGATTAGTTTTTGGATTGAGTGGAAGAATAGTGAGATTCGAAGGAAAATGCAGATGGAGCAAAAACTTTGGGGAGAGAAAATGGTATGGATCTGAGGTTAAATGAAACCCTAGCAATCTTATATAGTGTGCATGCTTTCAGTGTTTTGAATTGTGAAGAGAATGCACGTGAGGATAGTGAGGGAAGAGTGATTTTGCAAAATTGCAAAAGTTGTGTGATGGGGTGATTTGCACGTGCTCTCCCTCCACTCTTTGCACATGCTGATCCATTTTGATTTGTCCATTCACCCATGATTTAATCCTGGCCCTTGGATGTTTGGTTCATGCTTTTCTTGTGATCATGCATTTTTGCATTTTATGAAGTACACCTCTCTTCATGCACGAATTCTTCAATTTTCTTTGAGCCAAATGCTTCTCATGCCATGCATTGTGATATAGTGACTTGATTTTATCCATAAAACAACTTGGAAGCAAGATATATGAGCTTTTGCACTTTGGTAGAAAATTGGGTTTTAAGGTAAACCCTAAAAACAAGTGAACTTCAAAAGACCATAACTTTTGATTCATGAAGGCTATGAAAATGCACTTGTACTTTCTGAAAATGGGATACCCTACAACTTTCATGTTAATTGGAAATTCATTTGAGATCATTTTCATCATGAAAGAGGGCTTTGAAAATTAGGGCAAAAGTTGTCAAAAATGGAAAGTTCTAAAGCAAACCATATGCCAAAAATGGAAAGTTCTTCAAAACCCCTTGATTCTTGATCCTTGACTTTGCCAAACCTCTTTTAAGGTCTTAAGGACATCCATTGACTTGAAAAGTGAGATTGGACCCCTTGAATTCTCACAGTTGACTTTTAAAATGCACAGTTGACCAATTTCTTCTTATGCAAGCAACTGATGAAATAACTACCTTCCACAAGGAATTTTCTCACCAAATTTCATCCATATGAACCTCTTATCATATGAAATACTTTTCCCAAATGAAATGGCCAAAGTCACAAAGCATTCCTGCTTGAAAGTGAAACCCTAATTTGGGAACCATTGTGTAGGAGTTTGCCCTAGCTTGGATTCTCTGATGATCTCCCAACCTTCTGAGCTCTTGTAAAGGATCTTGAACTTGTGAATATCATGTAAACTCTTCATGAGACTTGGACAAGTCTTCTTGGCCTCTTGCTATAGCTTGTAATGCCTCAAATCCACCAATAATTGATCATATGCCTAATGCTAAAACATGAGAATGTTATGCTTCATTTTTCTATGCAAAGATGCCAAGGATATGACATGCTTATGATGATCATGATATGATGATGATACTTAAAAAGAAAAGGGAAAATTTGGGGTGTTACAGTAGGCATAACTTAACTGTTATCGAACAAAAGTCTCTTTGTCATCCTCCTCTTTCAGCATTCTTTCTAAATCCTCAGTTCCTGAGCATTCACCCTTTTGCACTGACACTTGTACATTCTTTTCCAGCTTTTGCACACAGATAACACATACACTACCCCTTTTAAACACAATATTTTAAGCGTGGATCCCGTCGAGTACGACGGACAATCTGGGTGCTAATACCTTCCCAGGTTGTAACCAACCCCCTTTCTCAGTTTCTCTGGTTCGCAACCGTCTTATCCATCCTTTTTTAGGTTTATGCAGCATTACCTTTCCTCCGGGATAAAAATGCCTGGCTGGCGACTCTATTCACTTCACCTTCATTTTCTCTCTTCGTCGACCTTTCGCGCTTGTACCGGGATGCAAATCTTTGGGAGCTACAGCTTGGCGACTCTGCTGGGGATCCTTATCTTGCAACCATGGCTTCTGGTTCTTTATGTGGGTTTCTCCTAGCGCTTGTTTGATTTGTGTTTATGGGGGTGTTATGTTCTACTTGTGCTTATTGTTTATTGCTTTATTTATTGCTTTATGTACAGTTTTATTTATTGCTTTATTTACTATTTATATGCATTTCATACTATTATCATATCATTTATGTTGGATTTGTTGTTTCCTATGGTGGGAGGGTTGTTGAGTGATTAAGGTTCCACATCGGGGTCCTGAGTGACACATAGGATAAAGTGGCTTCATATTCTTTCCCATTCCATTTCGGTCTGGTGCGGGAATATGAAACACGGTTCAGACATGGGTTTCTTCTTGAGAACTCTGTGCTACGGATTTCCTGTAGTACTAGGGCTATCTGGGAAGCCTGCTAAGTCTGGATGACCTTTTATGACCTTCAGCATCTGAGGTGAATTAGAGGAGGATCCTTTATGGTTATTGTAAACACTGTACCTCCGGGTTAGAAGTGTTTACACTTCTCATAATTGATCCAAGTCTGAGGATCCTTGTTCTAGAACAATACATGTGAGGGGGTTGGGATGTTTACAGGTTTGCAGAAACCTTTGGCCTCATCATACCTCTGTTACTAGTTTTGTTAAGGTTGTATCATTTTGGACTGTTCTTGTGAAACCCTGGACTTGTAACTCTTTATTTGAGTCCCCCACCCGGTTACTGGTTTTCTAAGCCTTCAGCCGGACTTATGAACACACATGGACCCTATCAAGGCAGATAACAGATCCAACATTTGATCACAAACCCTTTACATATCATTCTGCATACATCATTTTGCATCATTTAACATTTGTCTATTTGTTTTACAGGGTATCAACATCTTATCTTTAGTTTGTTTTTAACCTATTTTGATGCTCAGATTCCTCAGCCTTTTGCATCAGCTACATCAGAGATTCTTTTCAGTTCTCTTCACCAGTTGTCTTCATCAGAGACTCTTCTTCAGCATCTTCTTCAGTGGCCTTTATCAGCAGTTACGCTCAGTCTTCTTCACCAGCATCCATTGTCAGCATTGACACATCCAGGAAGAGCAACATCACCTATCATTTCTTTGAGCCCACTCTGACAGGCATCAGACAGATTCAGTCTCTCATCACTCCTAATCATGTCCCTTTATTCAGGGAACATTATGGTGGCATTATGGACATGATCATGGACCTGGATGCATCACAGAGGAGCATGATCCACACATGTCTTCAGTTCTATGACCCTCCTCTCAGATGTTTTACTTTCCCAGATTTTCAGTTGGGACCATTGATGGAAGAATTTTCCATGTTGTTGGGTGTCCCCATCAGGAGGGGGATTCCTTTCAACCCTGAGATGGTTGCTCCCAAGAATGAAGATGTAGCTAGGGCTTTGCACTTGGAGTCCACTCTCAATGACCAGAATATGACCACCAAGGCTGGAATTCCAGGCCTTCATCTGAATTTCTTGGTTACTCAGGCCACCCTGCATGCTGCAGTAGGAAAATGGGATACTGTTTGTGCTCTTTTGGCCCTCAGTATATATGGGATCATTCTGTTTGCAGACGAGCCAAAGTTTGTAAGCAAGAGTGATATTCACCTCTTCCTGTTGAGGAACCCAATCCCTACCTTGCTTGGAGACTTCTATTATTCAGTGCATCAAAGGAATGAGAAGCAAAGGGGAAGATTGGTCAGATGTTGTGCACCCCTCTTTTACTGTTGTTTGTTAAGGCACCTACCGAAGTCAGACACCTTCCTAAATCCTCATCAGCCAAGGAACTGGGCTAAGAGAATGATTGCCCTTACATCAGAAGACATCAGATGGTGCACTCAGAGCACCAAAGGCAAAGATATCATTACCAATTGTGGGCAGTACCCCAATGTACCTTTGATTGGAGTAAAAGGTTGCATCAACTAACACCCTTTGCTTTTCAAGAGGCAGTTAGGGTATGCCTTGGTACATCCCCCAAGAGGGCAAGATTTGACAGAAACCCTCTATTGTGACATCCAGCACAACCTTGCCATTGTCAGACAGGCAGCCTGGGCCTGGGACAATATTCAGACTAAGGGGACAACTATTCTTGGAAAGTGCAACAACATAGCCTCAGCTTAGTATCTTGAATGGTCTCGTGTCAGGGGACAGATCACCCGGATGCCATTCACCTTAGAGGATGTACCTGGACCATCAGCAGTGGAGCCTGCAGCTACTGTCAATTTAGAGGAGTTTGAGAAATTGAAGGAAAGGAATACTCAGCTCTCTGAAGCTTTGAAGAAGACCCACTGGGAGAGGAATGACAGTCGTCTGGATAATGAAAGGTTAGAGAAGCTCCGGATTGAGCACTTGACCAAGATTGAGAAGACAAATGACTACATCAGAAGGGCTAGAGCAGGAAAGTTAGTATTGAAGAATGCTTGCAAGGAAGCCAAGACTCAGAAGGCCAAAGCTGAGCATTACTTAAAGGAGAGTCAGGCTAGGTGGATCAGGATCACTGAGGCCCGTGCATAGGAAGATCAAAGAACCCAAGCTAGGATACAACAGCTGGAGGCTAGCGAGAAGAAGAATCAGGCAGCTTTGTGAGCAGCACAGAAGGAGATCTCTGAGTTGAGACTCCGGGCGGGGTTGAAGAGATCAAAGGATCAGGATAAACATAAGAAGTTGACCAGTGCCATTGCCACCAGGAACCTCCTTATCAGGACCATTACAGAGCACCCAGTTGACCCAGTGACTGAGGCTCTCCTGAAAGAAGTCAGAGAGGATGACTTTGGACTGGATGTTTTATTTCTTTGTATTTGTACCTCCTTTTGTTTGTATTTTTTATTATGTTGTTGTATTTTGACCCATCATGGGGACTTTGTTGTAACCAAACTATGTATCCTCACATTTTTGTAATATATGGTTTGTATTATTTCATGGGTTTTATCTCTCTGCAACATCATCATTTCCTCGAGGTCTGGAAGGTCAAAACCAAAGAACCAAACCGGATACCCTTGGAAGACAAATAGGCATCCTGCATTGCATACTAACATCATTTCTTTGTTTTGTAGGTTTTTGTTTTTTGTTGTTTCTCACTTTGTTGTGATTTCAGGAAACATTGCTCGTAGAAGAGTGTTCCCCGTCAATAGAGTACACCGGTATCCAACAAGAAACAACCTTCCGGGATTACAAATGGATCAGGTTCAACAGGACTTGACTGATGTGAAGACCAAAATGGCCAATGAAAGGACAAAGATGATGGCCCAAATGAATCAATTTATGGAAGTGATGACTGGTTTGGCTCAGAGCCAAGAAAGACTAAGAGAATTAGTCGAGCGGCAAACTCCCGAGGAAAACCACCCAGGTACAGGGGGTACCAGCAACAACGATCACGTACAACCTCGTACTGATCCCCCGGAGTTTGGAACTCATCTGAACCCATAAATCAACGCTATAAGAAACACCCAAGGTAACACTGGAGGAAGGGCCTTGCAGGAAGACCCTCAGGAAGAACCATTTATTGTGGTTGGGGATGGAGACAAAGTCTACGATCGTAGGTTGGATGAGATAGCCGAAAAGCTAAGGTCTCTTGAATCCCAAAACTCTCTGGGTTTTGATGTCATGGATATGGGATTAGTGGAGGGGGTTAGAATTCCTCACAAGTTTAAACCTCCCTGTTTTGAAAGATACAATGGCACATCCTGCCCACGTACCCATCTTCAGTCTTTCCTGGGGAGATTGAAAGCCTACACTGTCACACCCCAAATTTTACCCCTAAACTTTCGTATCATGTTTTATTTCTCATCATCAGCACACCAAATGCATACATTGTATTGTGAGTTTTTGCAAGAATGGCAAGGAGGATATGTTTTGTTTTGAAACAAATATTTGGGATTCTGATCTTTATGGTGTGAGAAGTTTTGGTTTAATCCCTGGAAGCCTAGATAGGTGAATTGGGTTTATTGGAATTATGTTGCTAATTGGTGTAACACCCCAAAATTTGCCCTCTCGTTTATGATTATTTAATTGACTCTTCACAATAATTCATATCATCGATTTTGTTCGTGTGACGATCAGATTTAGGATCAGTGGATTTTGTGGCTTGAGGTGCTATAAATATGGATTATGTTACAGGACATGGTTTGAAAATGTATTATGCTTGAGGCTATTCTCCCCTTTATCGCCACTCGCCATACCAATCTGTGCGGGATTGAGAAATTAAACCAGGACTGAGGTGCACAAAATTGGAACTTTATTTGCAAGATCTTTAAAATATTAAGATTGTGTATCGAAGAAATTCGAGAATGAGTCCAATGGATGTAGGTCGCAATACATCCCGACTTAATGCATGTGGCTTAGACTTTGAGATAACGGCTATTATTAGAAGGACATGTGTGGTGATAATGATGTCAATACTTCAGATTTCAATGGTAAAATATGTGGCCCAATTGAGGCGACGTTGGAGTCAATGCTTTAACTAGTTATTTCACTCTGGCAGCAAGCATATGAGGGTCTAAGGGGAACCAATGACTGTCAGGTTCTAACCGTAGCTAATACTATTTTGAAAGGCATGATTCACACGTTGGATTCTAATATTAAGGTCATTTCCAGATTATGAGGAGCCGCGTCAACCTGCATTCTTTTGCATAAGTTATTTTAATTTCTATTAAAAGAATTCAGAAGGCATAAGTTATTTTAAGTTCTATTAAAAAATTCAGAAGGCCATGCTTTTACTCGATTGCTATGTCAAAGTCATAATTCTTCCTTTCACAAACATTTGGGTGAAGACATTTTACTAAGCAATTTGAAAAGATCATTCCAATATCAACAGGGGTTGTTCAAGCAGGTTGAAGAAGAAATATGTCAGGTGCATTTATGAATACATACTCAGAGTTTTCAAAGGCTTTGCAAGAGACACTGTTTGAAGCTATTGGCCGTGAATAATGAAAATGTTCAACTTTCAGTTATATTTTCTCATTAGAAGAGTACAAAGGGGTTTGCATAGCAAGGAGCAATGATCTTACTCACCAGAACCAGATTTTAGAAGCAAATATAACAAAATAAAACTCAGCAAAAAAATTAATTACAATAAAGCTTCAGGATAAACAAATTCCAAATACTAGAAGAGAATTACACAAAAATTCAGTTATAAAAATCCTAACAAAGTTCTAACTGATTTTTAACAGAAAAAACTGATAGAAACTTCCGATTGAATCTAGAAGCTTCTAACCGAAAATCTCCGGAAGCTTCATTTTCATCTCTATATATTCGCTCTTTCATTTGTTCTTCGGGTTGGCTAGAATTTCATCATCTATCTTTCTCATTCATTCTTCATTCAAACTCTTAACAATTCTGCATCACCATGATTTTCAACCTGCAAGAAATCAAGAACAACAGTAACTTGCACAAGTTCTCACACGGTGCATAAACAGAAAACTCATACAAGAATCCTTGCACGATTTCAGAATGCAACAACTTCAACATTTGAATTCATGGAAAGGAGCAGAAGAAGAATGAGTTTTGTGATAAACTTTAACAAACTCAGAGTTGAATGCACAGAAAGAAGAGAATAGATCGAAAGTGTTTTCATACCATTGCATCTTCATCAAGCTCTCTGAGTATTCACCTTCATCTTCCAACTTCATCTTCTCGTAGCTAGCCGAATTATCCAACCCTCTTTCTTTCCTCTTGAATCTCTCCTTCAAATCCTAAAATTTCTTCTATCCACCATTCCTTTTCCTTAATTGTTTTCTCTGCAAACCTCAAACAATGGCATCAATTATCATTCGCATCAACCGATAAAGAGTAAAAAACGAACCAGCAAGCGAATCGCAACAAGAATGTGATGCATACCTGACCCGAATCCAGAAATGAAGTTCTTTTCAATTCGTGTCGGCATCGACACCATGGCCCCATGAGAAATCATCCTAACAACTCCTTCAATCCGCAGCACTAACATCCGAGATCACAGCAATACCACTTCACGCTATCTGGACTTTATCTTCGATCTTTTTCATCAAGAACATACAAAATCTCCAACCTGCATAGTCAAGAACCGCGATATCGGGATTCAACCACGTCAGAAGTTGCAGCAAGAAGAGGCGTTTGCATAGCGAGAGGAAAGAGAAGTGAAGCTGAAGCACTTACCTGAATTTCCTGTTGCGGCAGCATCGAAGTATCGGAATTGGTTTCGTCACTCCATTGCTCACCAAACTAAAAGATTGAAATCGCAACAAATTGGAGCCTTGAACAATCGTCATCCTCCTCGTGAAAGCTCCTCATACGGCCAACAAAAAAAAAACCGCGGACAAATCCGGAACATGACAGGGGAAGGACGATGAACCGAGTATGAAAGAATCGGGTTTTCGCACAAGCATCATCATCATCCTCATTCATTCTCGTGTACAGGTACCATTTCAGCTTCAATTTGGTTGTGAGGGTTCTTTGGTCGTTCGTTAGGGTTTAGGATTGGGGGGATTCGTTTTAAGATAATCCGTTTTTGTGCTTGAGATAAAGAAAGAGAGAGAGAGCGGCGAGAGAGAGCGTTGAGGGTGGTGGACGCGTAGGGAAGAAGACGGCGCCGCCGTCTGTGTAGGCTAGGGTTTCTTTTTTGTTGAAGAAGACGAAGGGTGAGTGAGAGAGAGGACGCGTGAGGGAGAGAGAAGAGGGCTGAGGTTGTTTTGTTGTTTTGTTGTGTTTGGAATATTATTTTATAAAACATGTTTAATTGGATTAATTGAGGTAGTTAATAATAATAATATTTATTAAATCCTAATAAAAACTCATAAACTTTCCTTAATACTCATTAAGTTCTGATAAATTCCATAAATTTCTACTTGTTTTTTTATGCTGATTGGGCTTTACGAATTTGTTATATGCACCCCCATGCTGAGCCCATTTCATCTTTAACTTAAAAAACAGTTCTATCAACACCCCATGTTCTGCTTCTAAAATTAGAAAATGGCAAATAACACCCCCTTGGACCTGCGAATTCGGGCCCAAGAAATTGTTGTTAGCACCCCATATTGCAGGCCCATTTGTCTTTTTAACTAATATCATTTCTATTCTTACCCCATTTCTATTCCTCTATTTTATAAATTTCTATTTTTTATGCCTCTTCAATTTAATTCACAAATAAATATGAAAATGAATATTAAAATTCTATAAAAAATATATTAGAATATTAAGACATTTTAGAGATTCTTCCAATTTTCAATTTCTGAATTTAATCATTTTTTAATTTATTTTCGAATTTTTAACTTAATTGATTTTCTATTGAATTATCTTGTGGACACATAAAATTGTCCAATTTCTTTAGGTCACTTCCCATAATATTTTTTGCCCATTCTTTTTGCTATGGTCAAAAGACAAGTTAAGGTACTTAGAATATTTTTTGGTGAATTTGTAGGACATTTTTGCTATTATTTTGGTGGTATAATTTGTGTAATTTTGTGATTAAACTTTAGCTAGATTTAAGTGGTCATTTACCATAGTTAGGCTTAGAATTTTGAAGAGATTTTTTAGCACAATAATATAATCAGGTAGAAGACCTTAGGAATTTAATTTCATATTTTTCTCATGACTTTTAATATTTTTGCCATTTTTATTCATTCCTTCACATGATGCATATACATAATCCATATCATTTACTAACTATTTGCTTTTTCTTTGTGCAAGGTATGTTTTCAAGGATTGGCTAATTGGACTTGGATATTTTCTTAATTGTGTTTTATACTTTGTGTACTTTGTGATTGTAATAGCTTAGAACTTGTATGCTTTTATAGTTTCCATAAGTAGAATAGAAAAGATAAAACGAATCGATAGAAAACCAAATTTTCAAAAAAACAAATAAAGTATTCGATTCAACGTCGAATATGCTTTCAAATAAATAAATAAAATTTATATTATTCTAGGGTTCCATGATCACCTTCGTTCCATTCCATTCAACCAAAATCAAACCTTGCATGTTTCATACCATAAGTCGTGTGTCTTAGCACCACGCAACCGACCTACACACCTCATTGTTCCATCCTGTTTACATTTCATACGTTTTTCCCACCATGACCTAGGAGGACCCTATTGCTCATTATTGACTTATGTTACTTGCATGTTTAGTTTTATGTTTCTTACATTTCTTAGGTAGATTTTAATTGTAAACCTCACTAACCATAGGTTATCCATGAATTCAAACTGATTTAGGGTAAGTCTAGTTTCCCTTAGAATGTTTACCTTTTACAACTTGAGTCTCTTTTCATCTTAAAATAAAATCAAAAACAACTAATAAAGGAAAAGGTGTACAATGCGCCACGAGCCTTAAGCTATACGGGAAATGATCAGTGGAGGTCTCCTTCGCTCTTCTAGGATGCTTTACAAACGTTCCATTGGGGGCGATCTTGGAAAGTATTCGCTCCTGTGTCATAGTCTTTAGTGTTGTACATTCAACAAACACAAATTCAAAACATTTCTTCTAAAAAACAACAAACCAAGAAGTCACGTCTTCTCATTCTCATACTCTTCATGACTTGTCTCGACAGTTCAAACAGCGATACGGTAAACACCCTCGTGTCAGAGCCGGTAACACCTGAGCTAGAACTATGGCAATGTCATCCTAAAAACCACAAACGAGTGTAAGCCTTAGTTAGACGAACTACGGCGTCTCTGATCCTCATTTATCCCGATGAGGTACGTAGGCAGTGGGGTAGGGCCCATTCGAGCACAATCTTTCTTTTTCCCTACATTTTCCCATTTTATTCCCATTTGTTAATTCCATTTCTTTTTATCAATTCCATTTCATTCCAGATAGCTATTCTTTTATTCAAACAGCATATTATTTCTCACCCTTTGAAAACAGACTTATAAGCGTGGATCCCGTCGGGTACGGCGGACGGATTGGGGTGCTAATACCTTCTCAATTCGTAACCGACTCCCGTATCCAGATCTTTGGTTCGCAAGGCCTCGTCCTTTTCTTTCTTCCTTAGGTTTGTGCAACATTACCTTTCCCATTCCTTTGGGATAAAAATGTCTGGCTGGCGACTCTACCTTTTTCGCGCCACTTTCGCGTTTGTACTAGGATGAAAATCCCGGGAGCGACAGCTGGCGACTCTGCTGGGGACTTTAGAAATTCTAATTTCCCCTTTGAGAGTCAATCCTAGCGCTTGTCTGTTTCTGTTTCCTTTGGGTGCTTATTCATTCGCTGTTATGCTTTAAGTTTAGCTTTACTGTTTTGTTTACAGTTTATTGCTTTCCTTTACTGCTTTATTTACAGCTTTCCGCACTTTACTTTACTGTTGCATATACTGGCATATACTGTACTGGCTGTTCTGGTTTTCCTTGGCGGGATGGGATTATTGTGAGATAAGCCAAATACCCGGCTTGAGTATACACATAGGATTTAGAGTGGGCAGTCGTGTGGCTTGCGTGGTCTTGAGCACGTGTAGTTTTCACGAGTCCCACACCCAGATCAGGCTCTCTTGGGATATGTTTTATACTGCCTAGGCAGACCATAGAATGTTCCCACCTGAGCTGCTAACACTGGGAACCGATCATCGAGGACCTTAGTGGAAACAACCCTCTCCAGTGGTGACAGTGGCAGACCACATTTCGTGGCAAACCCATTCGCACCCGAGGGCCCACTAGGAAATCGCATAGGATGACCTTGTTCTCTCATAGGAACTTGGTTAAAGCGACTGGTCGTATGACGGTAGTATTGTACCCTTCGGGATGAATGTACTATTGTTTCTCGACTTCAGTGCTTGAAGCCGGGAACTTATGGGGGATGCTTGTTTTTCCGGAATTCAGCTGAGGCCTCCCTGAGTAGTACATAATGCCAAACCGATTCCCTGATTTAGGTCATGAGCCATTTCTCGGAAATGGTGAACGTATTATTGCTATTCGGCTTTGAGAGTCCGTGATGTTGACCCGTAGTAGCATACCCGTGAGATTGGGAGGGGTTTACAGGTTTGCAGGAACCCTAAAACTACCAACATACCAGCTTTTGCCAGTGTTATTCAATGATATGATCCGGTCCTATATGATACTTGGTTGAGAATTCTGGAACTTCTGCACAGAAATACTGATATCATGATCTTCACCAACATTTGGTTATCTGATCCACGCCAGCGTCGGACCGCTGACCGCATGCCAGTTGCATACATGACATCATGGCATTTTAGCATACATGTTCAAGTACTTCTAAGGATCTCATATCTGAACTATGTCGGATTTTCTTCTGGATTAAAACTTGGATCAAAATCGATGGTTTCCTTGGAAATAATTGAACATGGCATTTGCATACATCCTTGCATTTTTTACAGGTGTTCAGGGACGAATTCTTATCCTGACCTGGTTTCTCTCCAGAATCTCCAGAATGGACAATTTGAATCACGATTGTCAAGGTATGGACCAACTCCGAGCGGAGGTGACTGAGATGAAGGCCCAACTGGGGCATGTTGTAGTGGACATTCGAGCGTTGTCCCGGGATCAGAAATTGCTAAGAGAAGAATTCAACTTGATGAAGACCCAGATAAAGCTGCTTACAGGAATCATGAACGCCATGTCGAAAAAGGAAAATAGTTGTGTGTCTACTTTTCAAACAGAAGGTCATGTTTCTCCCATCTCTTTGGGATGTCCAATAAATCAGGGTTCTTTAGATGGATTTCCTCTACAGTTCGAATCTCTTCCCCAGCAATCGCCACTCGGCAGTCGGGAAGAGCATCAGGGATCCTCCTCAGCTGATACGTCTCGGTTTCCAGGAGAAATACTTCAACCGATTTCATCTATAACTCCTCCATTGCTAGCAACCCGTCATCAACAGGAGCAAGAAAGGGTTATTGATCCGATACCCATGTCTTATTCTGAAGTATGTCCACCACTGCTCAAAATGGGATTGATTGAGTGTCACGAGTTAACTCCTCCTTCAGCATGCAGGAATACAAAAGAAGTGATCAACTTTCCTTCTTCTAGAATCATTGCTCAGTCCAAGTCTTCAAAGGGGCTGCATCAACAATCTTCATTCACTCCTCGGCCAAGTACGAGTAAGAAAGTACAGGGACATGTCAGGCGTCCAACGCAGTGTCAACAACGAAGTTTTCAATCACGACCACAGGGTCAGCAACAACAGGTACAGAGACTGTCTCAGGAAAGAACAAGAGCGAGGAACCGCAGACTTGATCCTATCCCATGTCCATATGCTGTATTGCTTCCAGAACTTCTGAAGTTGAACTTGGTCGAGCTTCGTACCATGAGAGCTCCTTCTGCTGATAATCTACCACCAAATTTTGATCCACACTCCAAGTGCGAATTCCATTCAGGTGCCCAGGGGCACAGTATTGAGAAATGTTGGGCTTTTCAGAACAAGGTACAAGACCTAATTGAGTCCAAGACAATCATTTTTTCTCCTCATCCAAAGGTATTCCAGGATCTGATGCCTAATCACGACGGAACCAGCGTCACGGTTATTCTACCAAATGGTCCATGTTAAGCTGAAGTCTTCGGGTTAATCACCCAGGACACCAGGGTATTCATGAAGCAAATAGAGCCAGCAGTATGCAAATACTCTCAGTGATGGCATTTATGTGTTTGCCTTTCTTCATTTGTTCATTTTCATCCCTATTGAGGGGAACTACGTCGCTCTGATTCTTCATTGGTCATTAGTCAATGGAGATACGTAGGCAGAAGATCGTCAGGTCTTTCCGAGCAAACTTATGGGGCAACTTTACTCCCTAGCTTCACTCTTTCCTTCAGATGTCTCGCGTCAGAGTCAGAATAGCTAGAAGAGGAAGTATTACTGCCATGGTTGAGCATGCAACTGCAAATTGAAGATTACAAGTCTGTGAAAAGAGCTATTGATCGTTGAAAGTATCCAAGACTGACAGGTCCAGACGGAGCCAAGCCTCCTCAACTACGGCAATATTCAGTTTCTTTACTGCATTTCCATTTGTAGTTTCTTTTATATGTTAAACATTTGTCTACATGTATGAAATTTGTTTGCTTTTGAATGTTAGAAATAATAAAACTCACATGTTTTTCTTGAAGTAAATTCATTTGCATTCCCTTATAATTTTGCATGTGTACATTGTGATACCAATTGTCATGCTTGAATTCTATGAAGGAGAATGACGAAACAAAAACGCAAAGTCTCTAATTGTGTGCTCTCAAGTAAGACCTTGTTAACGATGTACAGGCATTGTTTCAAATCCTAAACACTGGAGATATAAGGAAGATAGACCCTCGCTAACCCCTTTGAGCCTTGAAGTAGGAGTTTCTTTTCACATAAAAAACCCTCACATGTAACCCAGGGGCAGGGTAGATGTCAGCCAGTCAGACCAAGCGTTCAGACTTTCGTAAAGAAGTGTATTTGAAGATCCGTTGCATTCTACTATGCTAATCAAGAGGTCCAAAGACCCGAAACCACAATGGTTATCCAAGTCAAAAGGTCCAAAGATTGACAACCACAATGGTTATCCTTCGTCGACCACAAAATGAGGCAGTCACAACCCTCGAGAAGCAATCAAGACAAACAATGTCACGCGACTTGTTCAAAATGCAAAAAGAAAAAGAAAAGAAAAGGCCCGCTAAGTCGAAACTTGAAAACAAGCGACTTAGGCAAAAGTTAGGGCATCCCGCTGGACTACACAATCAAAGATTCACAAGAATCAGTCCAGGCAAAAGTTAGGGATAAGCAAAATAATGCAAAAGCGAAAGACAAAAAGGATTACACAAGAAAGATCCTCAAATAAGAACAAAGTCGTGTGACACAAACACGAAAGATAGAGGAGTGACTGACTCTCAACAATAACCTGATTGGTGCTTGAATTAATAGTAGCAATGGTTCCTCAATTAACACGAGACCCTTATGAAAGGTGAAGGTTTGTGAAAACTAGCTGAATTTAGGAATGAAGAACATCACGAAGAGTGGGTGGGCACAAATAAACTTCGAGCCTATATCCTTTGTTTCTATAACCGTGAACCAGGCCACGATACAACCCTTAAAAGTCCTAACTGAAACAGGGTTAATTTGAGAGCATACTACTACGAGACCGCGTTCCTGACTCCTATGAGTTGTGCTAAAAGACATTTGTTGGTATTGCATGTACATACTCTCATTCAAAATAAAGGTCATATCTTAACCAGTGATTCTCTCACGAAGGTTAACGATCCATTTTCAAAACTTCAAGATTAACATGTTTGTTGAATTAGGATTTTCATTCTAAGAATAAACATTTTCTCACTTGCATACATTTGTTGAGCATCATAAATGGTTCACATACGGAAATTCAATCCAGAAGCTCAAGCTTGCCAGGTTGAGAAGTCTAAAACTTCTGAAAGACTGTCACGTCGAGGTTCACTTTTCCGAAAAAGCTTCATTGAGCAAGGACTTTCCCAACTAGTCATGGTAAGAGCTAGCCAATCCGGGGCAGTCACGTCGAGCAATCTCTTCAAAATTAGAGTACTGAGCCAATCCGGGGCAGTTACGTGGAGCAATCTCTTCAAATGTCAGTCAAACTGGGGCAATCACCTCGAGATTCAAATCTCTCCAAGATCGAAGATTAGTCAGTCAAGAGCAAAACTATTCAAGTACTCATACTGGGGCAGGCCACCCCAATAGTACAAAAGTTCATTCTTTCCCGAAGACAGACAATCGGAAGAATTTACCCGGAGTTTGGAATACCGTGGTCACTTGTCAAGACAACTATCTCGTTTAACAAGCTCATCCGCATTGGCAATGGTTACCTCCCCAGCAAGGTTATTACACTGATTTATGCAGTCGTTGCGATACCTAAGAGTTTAAAAGACGTCAAGTCTTTTTGTAAAATCCTCTCGAGGTAAAATTCATACAGAAGAAATTAATCCCCAGCACGAGACAACTTGAAATCTTTCCTCCTCAGCAGGACGTGTCTCGGTGTTGTCGTCTCCAACAGGCAAATGGAAGTTATCCTCACTAAAGTCAGCACTTTTTCCCTCAAATGGTTTCCTTGATCTCGGTTCCTCAACAGATCTAAGGAAATTCCTATTCCCCTAGAAGATTTCAGACAAATCATTCTCCTCCCCAGCAGGTTCATAAGAGTGGATATTCCTCAATAATCAAGGTATCCCCGGGCACGGCTCTCAAATCTAAAAGTCCAATTTATTTTTGGCAAAGGTGATGATTCGGGACAGATGAATTATTCACGCTCCTCTTTGACAGAGATGTTATCCCCACAGGGCTTATTGATATCGAATTCACGATCATTGTGTTTCCCCACAGAGTCAGCAGAGACTTATCACTTCCGCGTCAGGGATTTCTTTTACATTCACACCAGTTCAATAACAATACCTAAGACATGATATCCCCAGTGTCATGGGGCAACATGCCATACGATTCAACATATGCAAAAGTCCAGCCGCAGACTGGCCAAAGTCCATCTTCGGGTGGCAAATTTCAAAGTCCAGCCGCAGACTGGCCAAAGTCCATCTTCGGGTGGCAAATTTCAAAGTTCAGCCGCAGACTGGCCAAAGTCCATCTTCGGGTGGCAAGTTTCAAAAGTCTCCCGTAGTGAGCAAAAGTCTCCCGTAGTGAGCAAAAGTCTCCCGTAGTGAGCAAAAGTCCACCCGCAGTGTGGCAAATCTCTAAAGTCTCCCGTAGTGAGCAAAAAGTCTCCCGTAGTGAGCAAAAGTCTCCCGTAGTGAGCAAAAGTCTCCCGTAGTGAGCAAAAGTCCACCCGCAGTGTGGCAAATCTCTAAAGTCTCCCGTAGTGAGCAAAAAGTCTCCCGTAGTGAGCAAAAGTCTCCCGTAGTGAGCAAAAGTCCACCCGCAGCGTGGCAAATCTCTAAAGTCCCCCGTAGTGGGCAAAAGTCTCCCGTAGTGAGCAAAAGTCTCCCGTAGTGAGCAAAAGTCCAGCCGCAGACTGGCCAAAGTCCATCTTCGGGTGGCAAGTTTCAAAAGTCCACCCGCAGCGTGGCAAGTTTCAAAAGTCTCCCGTAGTGAGCAAAAGTCTCCCGTAGTGAGCAAAAGTCTCCCGTAGTGAGCAAAAGTTCAGCCGCAGACTGGCCAAAGTCCATCTTCGGGTGGCAAGTTTCAAAAGTCTCCCGTAGTGAGCAAAAGCCTCCCGTAGTGAGCAAAAGTCTCCCGTAGTGAGCAAAAGTCCCCGTAGTGGGCAAAAGCCTCCCGTAGTGAGCAAAAGTCTCCCGTAGTGAGCAAAAGTCCAGCCGCAGACTGTCCAAAGTCCATCTTCGGGTGGCAAGTTTCAAAAGTCCACCCGCAGTGTGGCAAACCTTTAAAGTCCACCCGCAGTGTGGCAAATTATCCAGCAATCCACCCGCAGTGTGGTAAAGTATCTGAAGTTCAACCGCAGATTGGCAAAAGTCCATCCTCAGGGTGGCAAAGTATCTTAGAATTCTACTACAAGTTGATCGAAGTCCACCCACAGCGTGGCAAGTCGTTACTCGTCTAATTTCATAAGGCATTGTTGCAGCCTATCAAAGTCCACCCACAGCGTGGCAATTTCTAAAGTCCACCCGCAGTGTGGCAAAGTATTTTGAAGACTAACCGCAGTGAGCAGAAGTCCACCCGCAGTGTGGCAAAATATTTTGAAGTCCAACCGCAGATTGGCGAAAGTCCATCCTCAGGGTGGCATCATATCTCAAGTCCACCCACAGCGTGGCAATTTCCAAAGTCCACCCGCAGCGTGGCAGTATATTTTTAAGTACAACCGCAAATTGGCGAAAGTCCATCCTCAGGGTGGCATCATATTACAAGTCCACCCACAGTGTGGCAGGCCAGTAGCCTTCTGGCATCATTCAAAAGGCATCCCATGTTCACTTTTCTTCACATCATAATTATATCCAAGCAGAGTTCGTTCGGTTGAGTTTACTTCCTTGATCTTCTGTCACAGAGTGCAAATTTTCTGGTTGTTGTAGTATTCAATCCCTGCATACTTCAAATGTCTGAAAGCAACTGCTGTCATCCATTCACGTCTACAGTGATTGAATAGGGGCAGCTGTAACACCCCAAAATTTGCCCTCTCGTTTATGATTATTTAATTGACTCTTCACAATAATTCATATCATCGATTTTGTTCGTGTGACGATCAGATTTAGGATCAGTGGATTTTGTGGCTTGAGGTGCTATAAATATGGATTATGTTACAGGACATGGTTTGAAAATGTATTATGCTTGAGGCTATTCTCCCCTTTATCGCCACTCGCCATACCAATCTGTGCGGGATTGAGAAATTAAACCAGGACTGAGGTGCACAAAATTGGAACTTTATTTGCAAGATCTTTAAAATATTAAGATTGTGTATCGAAGAAATTCGAGAATGAGTCCAATGGATGTAGGTCGCAATACATCCCGACTTAATGCATGTGGCTTAGACTTTGAGATAACGGCTATTATTAGAAGGACATGTGTGGTGATAATGATGTCAATACTTCAGATTTCAATGGTAAAATATGTGGCCCAATTGAGGCGACGTTGGAGTCAATGCTTTAACTAGTTATTTCACTCTGGCAGCAAGCATATGAGGGTCTAAGGGGAACCAATGACTGTCAGGTTCTAACCGTAGCTAATACTATTTTGAAAGGCATGATTCACACGTTGGATTCTAATATTAAGGTCATTTCCAGATTATGAGGAGCCGCGTCAACCTGCATTCTTTTGCATAAGTTATTTTAATTTCTATTAAAAGAATTCAGAAGGCATAAGTTATTTTAAGTTCTATTAAAAAATTCAGAAGGCCATGCTTTTACTCGATTGCTATGTCAAAGTCATAATTCTTCCTTTCACAAACATTTGGGTGAAGACATTTTACTAAGCAATTTGAAAAGATCATTCCAATATCAACAGGGGTTGTTCAAGCAGGTTGAAGAAGAAATATGTCAGGTGCATTTATGAATACATACTCAGAGTTTTCAAAGGCTTTGCAAGAGACACTGTTTGAAGCTATTGGCCGTGAATAATGAAAATGTTCAACTTTCAGTTATATTTTCTCATTAGAAGAGTACAAAGGGGTTTGCATAGCAAGGAGCAATGATCTTACTCACCAGAACCAGATTTTAGAAGCAAATATAACAAAATAAAACTCAGCAAAAAAATTAATTACAATAAAGCTTCAGGATAAACAAATTCCAAATACTAGAAGAGAATTACACAAAAATTCAGTTATAAAAATCCTAACAAAGTTCTAACTGATTTTTAACAGAAAAAACTGATAGAAACTTCCGATTGAATCTAGAAGCTTCTAACCGAAAATCTCCGGAAGCTTCATTTTCATCTCTATATATTCGCTCTTTCATTTGTTCTTCGGGTTGGCTAGAATTTCATCATCTATCTTTCTCATTCATTCTTCATTCAAACTCTTAACAATTCTGCATCACCATGATTTTCAACCTGCAAGAAATCAAGAACAACAGTAACTTGCACAAGTTCTCACACGGTGCATAAACAGAAAACTCATACAAGAATCCTTGCACGATTTCAGAATGCAACAACTTCAACATTTGAATTCATGGAAAGGAGCAGAAGAAGAATGAGTTTTGTGATAAACTTTAACAAACTCAGAGTTGAATGCACAGAAAGAAGAGAATAGATCGAAAGTGTTTTCATACCATTGCATCTTCATCAAGCTCTCTGAGTATTCACCTTCATCTTCCAACTTCATCTTCTCGTAGCTAGCCGAATTATCCAACCCTCTTTCTTTCCTCTTGAATCTCTCCTTCAAATCCTAAAATTTCTTCTATCCACCATTCCTTTTCCTTAATTGTTTTCTCTGCAAACCTCAAACAATGGCATCAATTATCATTCGCATCAACCGATAAAGAGTAAAAAACGAACCAGCAAGCGAATCGCAACAAGAATGTGATGCATACCTGACCCGAATCCAGAAATGAAGTTCTTTTCAATTCGTGTCGGCATCGACACCATGGCCCCATGAGAAATCATCCTAACAACTCCTTCAATCCGCAGCACTAACATCCGAGATCACAGCAATACCACTTCACGCTATCTGGACTTTATCTTCGATCTTTTTCATCAAGAACATACAAAATCTCCAACCTGCATAGTCAAGAACCGCGATATCGGGATTCAACCACGTCAGAAGTTGCAGCAAGAAGAGGCGTTTGCATAGCGAGAGGAAAGAGAAGTGAAGCTGAAGCACTTACCTGAATTTCCTGTTGCGGCAGCATCGAAGTATCGGAATTGGTTTCGTCACTCCATTGCTCACCAAACTAAAAGATTGAAATCGCAACAAATTGGAGCCTTGAACAATCGTCATCCTCCTCGTGAAAGCTCCTCATACGGCCAACAAAAAAAAAACCGCGGACAAATCCGGAACATGACAGGGGAAGGACGATGAACCGAGTATGAAAGAATCGGGTTTTCGCACAAGCATCATCATCATCCTCATTCATTCTCGTGTACAGGTACCATTTCAGCTTCAATTTGGTTGTGAGGGTTCTTTGGTCGTTCGTTAGGGTTTAGGATTGGGGGGATTCGTTTTAAGATAATCCGTTTTTGTGCTTGAGATAAAGAAAGAGAGAGAGAGCGGCGAGAGAGAGCGTTGAGGGTGGTGGACGCGTAGGGAAGAAGACGGCGCCGCCGTCTGTGTAGGCTAGGGTTTCTTTTTTGTTGAAGAAGACGAAGGGTGAGTGAGAGAGAGGACGCGTGAGGGAGAGAGAAGAGGGCTGAGGTTGTTTTGTTGTTTTGTTGTGTTTGGAATATTATTTTATAAAACATGTTTAATTGGATTAATTGAGGTAGTTAATAATAATAATATTTATTAAATCCTAATAAAAACTCATAAACTTTCCTTAATACTCATTAAGTTCTGATAAATTCCATAAATTTCTACTTGTTTTTTTATGCTGATTGGGCTTTACGAATTTGTTATATGCACCCCCATGCTGAGCCCATTTCATCTTTAACTTAAAAAACAGTTCTATCAACACCCCATGTTCTGCTTCTAAAATTAGAAAATGGCAAATAACACCCCCTTGGACCTGCGAATTCGGGCCCAAGAAATTGTTGTTAGCACCCCATATTGCAGGCCCATTTGTCTTTTTAACTAATATCATTTCTATTCTTACCCCATTTCTATTCCTCTATTTTATAAATTTCTATTTTTTATGCCTCTTCAATTTAATTCACAAATAAATATGAAAATGAATATTAAAATTCTATAAAAAATATATTAGAATATTAAGACATTTTAGAGATTCTTCCAATTTTCAATTTCTGAATTTAATCATTTTTTAATTTATTTTCGAATTTTTAACTTAATTGATTTTCTATTGAATTATCTTGTGGACACATAAAATTGTCCAATTTCTTTAGGTCACTTCCCATAATATTTTTTGCCCATTCTTTTTGCTATGGTCAAAAGACAAGTTAAGGTACTTAGAATATTTTTTGGTGAATTTGTAGGACATTTTTGCTATTATTTTGGTGGTATAATTTGTGTAATTTTGTGATTAAACTTTAGCTAGATTTAAGTGGTCATTTACCATAGTTAGGCTTAGAATTTTGAAGAGATTTTTTAGCACAATAATATAATCAGGTAGAAGACCTTAGGAATTTAATTTCATATTTTTCTCATGACTTTTAATATTTTTGCCATTTTTATTCATTCCTTCACATGATGCATATACATAATCCATATCATTTACTAACTATTTGCTTTTTCTTTGTGCAAGGTATGTTTTCAAGGATTGGCTAATTGGACTTGGATATTTTCTTAATTGTGTTTTATACTTTGTGTACTTTGTGATTGTAATAGCTTAGAACTTGTATGCTTTTATAGTTTCCATAAGTAGAATAGAAAAGATAAAACGAATCGATAGAAAACCAAATTTTCAAAAAACAAATAAAGTATTCGATTCAACGTCGAATATGCTTTCAAATAAATAAATAAAATTTATATTATTCTAGGGTTCCATGATCACCTTCGTTCCATTCCATTCAACCAAAATCAAACCTTGCATGTTTCATACCATAAGTCGTGTGTCTTAGCACCACGCAACCGACCTACACACCTCATTGTTCCATCCTGTTTACATTTCATACGTTTTTCCCACCATGACCTAGGAGGACCCTATTGCTCATTATTGACTTATGTTACTTGCATGTTTAGTTTTATGTTTCTTACATTTCTTAGGTAGATTTTAATTGTAAACCTCACTAACCATAGGTTATCCATGAATTCAAACTGATTTAGGGTAAGTCTAGTTTCCCTTAGAATGTTTACCTTTTACAACTTGAGTCTCTTTTCATCTTAAAATAAAATCAAAAACAACTAATAAAGGAAAAGGTGTACAATGCGCCACGAGCCTTAAGCTATACGGGAAATGATCAGTGGAGGTCTCCTTCGCTCTTCTAGGATGCTTTACAAACGTTCCATTGGGGGCGATCTTGGAAAGTATTCGCTCCTGTGTCATAGTCTTTAGTGTTGTACATTCAACAAACACAAATTCAAAACATTTCTTCTAAAAAACAACAAACCAAGAAGTCACGTCTTCTCATTCTCATACTCTTCATGACTTGTCTCGACAGTTCAAACAGCGATACGGTAAACACCCTCGTGTCAGAGCCGGTAACACCTGAGCTAGAACTATGGCAATGTCATCCTAAAAACCACAAACGAGTGTAAGCCTTAGTTAGACGAACTACGGCGTCTCTGATCCTCATTTATCCCGATGAGGTACGTAGGCAGTGGGGTAGGGCCCATTCGAGCACAATCTTTCTTTTTCCCTACATTTTCCCATTTTATTCCCATTTGTTAATTCCATTTCTTTTTATCAATTCCATTTCATTCCAGATAGCTATTCTTTTATTCAAACAGCATATTATTTCTCACCCTTTGAAAACAGACTTATAAGCGTGGATCCCGTCGGGTACGGCGGACGGATTGGGGTGCTAATACCTTCTCAATTCGTAACCGACTCCCGTATCCAGATCTTTGGTTCGCAAGGCCTCGTCCTTTTCTTTCTTCCTTAGGTTTGTGCAACATTACCTTTCCCATTCCTTTGGGATAAAAATGTCTGGCTGGCGACTCTACCTTTTTCGCGCCACTTTCGCGTTTGTACTAGGATGAAAATCCCGGGAGCGACAATTGGATCAGGGTCATCAAAGAAAATAAGACATGATTTGCTCAGAATTGTTTGTCAGACGGGCCTGTGTTTGATGATTTGGAAAGGAAAGGAAGATGCATAAAATGCAAACGGAATTGCTAAGGCCTCTTCAATTGGTCGCTAAAGGATGGGGGACAAGAGTCATCCTGGTACTCACTACTCACAACAAAGAGTTTCATTTGTACAACCAACTCATTGGACACACTATCAGTTCAAAATTTGCGCCATTGGAATGAACATCATTTGTTTGGGCTATAGGTCTAGCCATAGCTGCACTTTTTTTGGTTTCCTTTCCTTCCACCTCGATGGGAATGTCCCAAAGCTCATCACGGTAGCAGCATTTGATACAGGCATTTCAGCTGAGGTCTTAGCCACTTTTGTTGACGTCAGTTCTTGATTTGTTTGGCAAAGAGCATGTCCAGTTGATTCCAATGGAGAGGAAGCAAAACATTGCCCTACAACAATCAGAAAAATGGATAATGTTAGTCCATGGATATGACTTCTCAAAGCCAATCACGATCCCCGCCAAGCTGACGAAGTGGGACCTTACACAGGTCAGACCTATCTTGGGTCTGAAGCTATTACGGAAGACATGGAGCATGATTCAGAAATCTTGAACAAAACAATCAATGAATAACCTAAAGTCCTACGATCACATGACGATGTTAGTATGATTTTCCATGGCAAAAAAAACGTTGGAGGACAGCCTGAATACGTTTGAACAAGGTCAAAAAAAATCTTACACAATGACAATTGGCCGGTTTGCTTGTCCCCGTCCAGCTTTCATCCCCACTTTAAAATTGCCTCAGGATTTCAGTTCCATGTATCGTGTTCCATCCCAAATGTTGCCTCAGTCCAATTTGCAGAAACAAATCCAAGACGGGTTAGAATTCAGGTTTTTTTTTACAGTAAAACAGAACCAACATACAGCAATCATCAGCCAATGCGATCCCAAAAAGAAAACGCATAGCAGCAGCATAAGCTTTTGAGCATGAAAGACACCTCACACAAGATAAGCAAAAAGGATTAGCATTCACAATTCAGCATTATCATTCAAACTCATGTTACTAAAGACAGTTACTTCTTACTTGAGGGTTAAATCTATTCACATATACTTGCCATACGTAACCAAAGCAGTTTATCATAATACTGTCTTTTCAATGTTAACATTGCATTATGCTAATTTCCCAAATGTCAGTTTTGATTTCCAAGATCATGTCATAACATTAGTCCATCTAGCATATTCGAATGGCGATCACATAATCATACCATTTTTTCTGGCATCATACTGTTTTAAGAGAAGACCTACAAAGGGTGAGCAACTACGAACCTAGGATTATGAGAAGAGCGGCAAAATCATGGAAAGGTTTGATTACTTCACGTAACAACATTGGTATGGTTGTCTCTATGGCGAAACAATACGAGTTCCATTCCTTTGCACCTTTTGAGGTTCAACTTGAATCCTAGCCGCGCTACAACCTGTTACATACAAAAAGGATAACAATGAATTTGAATTTTACGGTGAATGAAGAAATGAACAGAAAAGATAACATTGACGCGTTCGAGAACCAAGGGATGTAAAAAGTCAGTAGTGCACGGTTCAGTGCAGGTTTAGCAATATGTCGCAACGGTATTCAAGATACAACTCAGTCTCCTTCAAGACACAATAGTGACAAATAAAAGCCTCCATTTCCTTCACCTGTAAAAAACGAACTGAGTCAGTAAAAATGATAACCTCAGGACAGTGAAAATATTGATAAACCTAACAAAAGCAGTGAAGCTAATTCCTTCAGAGTTCAACCGAATCGGTTCATTTCAAACCGAGTTAGTGTGAACCAATTAGTGCAGTACCCAAGATACAAACAGCTAAACATATCAGAATAGTTGTCTTCACCTCACATTAACCAAGACCTGTCAAACACAAAAAGCTCAGGGTCAGAAAATAGAGAGGAACCAAAAGAGGAAAAGCTTCAACCAGATAGAGATAACAGCAAGGCATTAGTTGGTTTTGTGAGAAATTAGTAAAGAGGAGAAAGTTTCAGGCCTGCTTCAAAGCAGAATCACAGTTGTTTGTCTTCCCTCCATCACTTCACAACATTCACAAATCGGGTAATCCTGCCAGTCAACAATAAAGAGGGTCAATCTGTTTGCACTAATTTGTGAAAGAGCTCTGCTCCATGAACAAAGACCTGCCTCCGAAAAAGACATCCCATCGGTACAAAACAAAAATTCTGATACCTTAAACTTCTCCAACAAGTTTCACTTCATTTGAAAACCCTAATCTCCCACTATAAAGGGGAAGACGTTTTTCAGAAAAAAATGGGGGGGCTCAACTCACACAGTTAAGAACAACGAGAAACACTAAACCTGGGAGAGTTCATTTTGAAAAAAACATATAGCAACAACCAAATCCGAGCCAACAATATCAATCAAACCCTAACGACACCGATCTTGAAAGACACAAGGATACAAAGCTCATCGAAAAAACCCTAGCCGCATCAAAAATCACACACAAAAACCTAACGGGCATATCACAAGAAAACCCTAAGTTCATCAAAACATCAAGATGCATCACAGAAAACCCTAAAGGACGGACAACCGCCAAACCATCCGTAACGAGAACGCAACATCAACAAGCTGAAAACAGAAGAAAGAAGAAGAAGAAGAAATCACGAGCTGAAAGACGAGCAAGGAGGGAGACAGATTACCTTTTAAAGCTTCGAATCGGTAGACCTCGAACTCCTTTATCGTTTTATCACTCTGAACCGATTGATGCAAATCGTAACCCCGCTGAGATATTGAAGTCTGGGTTCGAGAGTTTTGATTTGGGGATTAGGGTTTGCTTATTTTTTGTTTCTTTCATCTGTTTCAATTCATGTTTTGATTAACGGTTTGGTTCATGGCTAAGTAGAAATTTGAAGAACAAGGAGAGTTTTCGGTTTCTCACTTGTTTGCTTTTGTTTTGTTTCCCCCTTTTGAGTTTATGCATGATTCAACGGGTAGTGTGCCAGGATTTGATATAACTCATTTTTGTTTCTGGTTTTATTATCTTCTATTTCCTTTTGTCTTGAAAAGTAAAAGGTCTTCATGACCGTTCTTTTCCCGTTGAATTTGCGGCAATAACCACGTGCCTGTTAGTAATGTGAGGTGCCTTTTCCCCATGAGCATTACATCTACTAGTCTTCCGCACCTCATGTTCATTTAGACATTAGGACTGGTTCGGTTTTGATCCGAGCCCAGTGGACTCTCCTGTGTTGAGTTTCAGCTTCTTTTTTGTTTATGTTTTTTGTTTGTTTAAGTTTTATTTTAAGTATCTTAATTAGTTGATTTAGTTTTTTTACTAAAGTTTAAATTAGTTCTTGAAAATGGTGATTTTGTTTTCTCTATTTTTTTATTTTTATTTCATGACTATAGAAAAGGAAAATTTAAAAAGATGAGAGCATTAATCCGAGTTTTTTTTACTAAACCTTTATTATTTAAGAAGTGACTTTGCCGTGTCAACTTGAATCTTCGGAGGAAAACTTATCGTTCAAACGTCAGGTTAATTAATAATTTATACACCATTTTCACACACATAAGTCGATTACCAAATGATCGTCGTCTGCACGTTTTCGCGTATCTTAAATAATTTAACAAGGAATAGAATTCCGGAGTCTAGCACTCCGCACGTTCTAGAACGAATTGCAACTGGGCTAGCCCCACGCGTATTGTTCGTTCACTCCTTCGTTATTCAAAACATCTAAAAACAATATTCATTTATTTAATTAATTAAAAATTACGAAAACGGAACTCCGGAGTCTAGCATTCCGCACGTTCTGGATTGAACCGCAAATGGGCTAGCCCCACGCGTTGGTTCAATCACCGTTCGTATAAAAACAATTCAATTCATCTTAATTAATTTACGGAAAAAAGGAACTCCGGAGTCTAGCATTCCGCACGTTCTGGATTGAACCGCAATTGGGCTAGCCCCACGCGTTGGTTCAATCACCGTTCGTATATCAAATATTCAAATCTCAAATTAAAACATACCAACCAATTCAAAGCATTTTCATAATTAATTAGCGAGTAACTGAACTCCGGAGTCTCGCACTCCGCACGTTCTTGAATGCAACCGCAACATGGGCTAGCCCCACGCGTGGTTCATTCGCCCTCTCGTTTTAAAGCACCTTTAACAAAGTCAAACACTTTCTTCTAAAACGAACATTGTTTAAATCATTCTATCTCTCGAACAAGCTAGTGCTTCAGCCTCCACCGTGAGTATAAGCCAATGCTTAACAGTAGAATGTATTTTAAACAATTGTTCAATAAAAACCACAAACCGTAGTAGCACGAACTACGAAGCTCTGACTTTCCCATTGCACAAGGGAATACGTAGGCACGGGGATTTTAATCCTTCGCGAGCACTCTATTAAAAAAAATCAATCTTTTTCTGTCACCCTATTAAAAAATCAATCTTTTTCTCTCTATCACCCTAATAAAAAATTTAACTATTTCTCTGTTTTAAAAACTTTAATCCCTTTCTCCGTCATAATAATTTAAAACTTATTTCCTTAGAACGAACATACTAACAACCATTTAGAAGACAAAAAAAAAACTTAAGATCAAACATTTAATTGCATAATTAGCTAAGAGGTTCCCGTTGAGTACAACGGACGTGAGGGGTGCTAATACCTTCCCCTTGCGTAACCGACTCCCGAACTTAGAATTTGGTTTCGTAAACCATTTCTTATCCTTCCTTTAGGTTGTATCTATATCTCCCTTTTCTTTAAATAGAATAAATAGAATTAGGTGGCGGCTCTGTTGTTTTGTTTTAGGATCGTATTTTTCGAGGTACGACAGTTGGCGACTCTGCTGGGGATGACAATATGCTGGAGAGAGTCGAGCCTAACTTAGTTTTGTGTGTTTATTTGTTTGATCTTATCTCTTATTGTCTGTTTTATGTTTATTATTTATGTTTGTTTATTTGTTCTTTTATCGCTTTCCTTTTATTCCCTCGTTATATTATTTGTCTGTGGGATCTCGGGGTCACATTGTAAGCAATTTTGAGTGGTGGAAAAAGCAGAGGAAACACCTAAGTTTAGAATTGGATGTTATTAGTGTTAGTCTCCAAGGACTCGCTCCTTGCACGCCTAACATGAAAGCTCCCCCAGATAGTTAGACTTTTCATAGATCTTGTCACAACGCAGCTAGCCTGTCGCGGGACCTGATTCATGAAAGGGCTGTGATTCTGGGACCCCCTAGAACATGTTTCAATATTGGTAGTTGTGTAATGTTAGGTTCCAAGGATTCGCTCCTTGCACGCCTAGCATGAGAACTCCACTCAAGGTAGACCTTATCGTTATTATCGTCACAATGCAGCTAGCCTGCGGCGGGGCGTTAATACGATAAACGTCTGTGACCTTGAGTTTCCTTAAACCATTACCGTAGAAACTATCCTGTGAGTAGGACTTATGGGTAGTAAAAAGTAGAACAACTCTCTTACAGCCCACCTGTTAGGAAGGTTCCGAATTTACCCGCTGCACCCTTGCATCCTTGCATCATTGCATCTTAGCATCATATACATCATTTTAGCAAATGCTTCAAGGAACAAAGAAGTTTTGTTGCAAACCTCATAAATTTTACCCGGAATGGATTTCAGTTCATTAGTTTTGGGAAATAACAAGAAACTTTACCCATTTTGACATTTTGCAACAACTTCTTAAGTCCCTTGAGGCATTTACTAATTTTCTACTCATATTTGCATCTCTGCATCTGCATTCTGTCAAAACTCATTCTCGTCAACTCCTTTCCAGCTGTCACACTGAGGATCTCACGCAAGTACTCAACCCGAGCCCAGGCCAAGAAGAAGATGGCTGACAGGGACCCTGAAATGGACAAAGTTAATAAAGAGCTTTCTGACCTTCGTGGAAATATGGGTCAGATGATGGAAATGTTGCAAGTCATTCGAGCGAAGTTGGATACCCAGCAGACTGTGGTGTCAGAAATTGTCACTGCAACGACTGAAGTTGTCACTGCAACGACCCAGCCTACATCATCAGTCATTACCCCTGTGACCTGGCCTCCTTTTGGACTTCCTCATGGATTCGTCCCTCCTCCTCATGGTTTTGCTTCTCAAAGTTTTATTCCCTCTTCTTCAGGGTTTGCTACTCAAAGTTTTTTTCCTCCTTCACAAGGGTTTGCTACTCAAAGTTTTATACCTCCTTCACAAGGGTTTGCTACTCAAAGTTTTATACCTCCTTCACAAGGGTTTGCTACTCAAAGTTTCATACCTTCTTCCCAAGGACTTGCTACTCAGGGTTTCTTCCCTCCTTCTCAAGGTTTTGCTACTCAAAGTTTCATTCCTTCTTCCCGAGGACTTGCTGCTCAGGGTTTCTTCCCTCCGTCCCAAGGTTTAGATTCTCAAAGTTTCGCACCTCCTTCTCAGGGCATGGCATTTCCTTTCCAAGGTGTTGTGCCTCCTCCTCAAGGATTTGCTGCTCAACAAACTGTTCCTGTGACTAATGAAGAGAACCATGCAGTTGCTAATTTTACACAGGACATTATGCACACCCGTGCTCAACCGTATTTTAATGACCATCAGGGGTATGAAGCGCCAGATATGTCTGAAAACGGAGATGAGAAACATGTGAAGATGCAGGAGAATTTTGATACCCTTGAAAAAAGGTTAAGAGCGATTGAAGGTGACCAGATCTTTGGTGCCGCTGCCAGAGAGATGTGTCTGGTGTCTGGATTGGTAATACCTCCAAAGTTCAAGATACCCACCTTTGATATGTATGAGGGTGCAACTTGTCCTAAGAACCATCTTTTGATGTACTATTGAAGAATGGCTGCACAGGTGGAGAATGATAAATTAATGATCCATTGCTTCCAGGACAGTCTGAAGGGAATCTCCTCTAAATGGTATCTGACGCTTGACCAGTCGAAGGTTCGCAGTTTCCAAGACTTGGCAGATGCTTTCATCCAACAATACAAATACAACATGGACCTTGCTCCTGATAGGAGGCAATTGCTAAGCATGTCCCAGAAAGAGTCTGAATCCTTTAAAGAGTATGCTCAGAGGTGGAGAGGGACCGCTTCTCAAGTAGAGCCCCCATTGACTGAAAAAGAATTAGCTGACTGGTTTGTTGACACTGTGCGACCAGAATTCTATGAGAGAATGGTGGGAAGCATAACTGCTAGCTTCTCTGATTTAGTGGCTGTGGGAATCAAGGTAGAACTCGGTTTGAAAAGTGGAAAGATGAGTGGTGCATCTGGCAGTTCTAGCACTGGTAGTGGAAATATTGGCAAGAAATTTACCAGTAATTTTCACAAAAAGAAGGAGGGTGAGACAAATGCAATAATGTCAAGTCAAAGAAGAAATCCGCTGTGGCAAAGACCTTCACCTCATCAACGGCAGTATGCTCATCCACAACAGTATGCCCAACATCCTTATGTAGCGGCGGTCCAACCGTCATTTAATCCACAGGTCCCGATGTATCGGCCAACTCAAGCAGTACCGATGTATCAACAAGCGGCTCCAATGATTCAACCTTATCAACCAATGCTCAACAATCCAGGCTATCAACAAGCGCCCAATGCTTCAGCCTACCAGCAGAGGACTCCAGCTCCTCATCCAAATCCCAATTTTCAGAATAGAAGACCAGGTGGAAGGCCTCCTAATCCTCGAATCCCTATAACTTATACTGAGTTATATCCTTCACTGCTGAAGAAAGGCTTGGTTACTCCAAGGCCTTTAGGTCCTCCACCCGATCCGCTCCCACCAGGTTACAACTCAAATGCCCACTGTTTGTTCCATGAAGGTGCTCCGGGGCACGATTTGGAAAGTTGCATTGCTTTGAGGTATGCTGTGAAGGATCTTATGGATAAGAACATTCTGTCATTTGGGAATACTGGTCCGAATGTCAAAGATAATCCTTTACCCAAGCATGGGTCCATAAATGCTATTGTTGACGAGTCTGAAGAAGGTTCGATTTTCAACGCTACGGAGATCAAGACCCCGCTTCGAGACTTCCATGCAAAATTAGTGGAGGCGGGTATACTGAAGAGCCGTCATGAGAATTGTGAAGCTTGTGCAAATAGCCCAAGGGGATGTGAACTGATCTTGAAAGATGTTCAAGATTTGATTGATGAAGGTGTCTTACAAGTGAGCGGTCATACGAAGAAGAATGAAGTGGCAGTGATTGAACCGATTTTTAACTTGCCTGAATCTAATTCTACCTGGGTGCCAGTGTTCAATCTGCCTGAATCTTCAGGAGTTCAACCTGTCTTCAATACTCCAGAATCTGTGGTGCCAATTTTCAATATACCTGAGCCAAGATTTGAACAAAGGAGTAACTCTTTCCGTTATGAAGACACTAAAGCAGTTCCTTGGAAGTATGATACAGGGAAAGTTCAACAGAAGATTGATAAAGCTAATCAGAAGGAAGGTTCAAAAGTTGCAAGTACTGACATAGCGGGTGCAGGTCGTTGGACTCGAAGTGGTCGTGTATATACCCAGCAAGCCAATACGGCTCCGCCTAAAGAAGTCATACCAGCTGTTGTCAACAAAGATAAAGAGGTAGTCTTGGGAAAAGAGGATGCAGAGTTCCTCAGAATCATAAAGAAGAGTGATTATAAGGTAATTGATCAGCTACATCAAACGCCTTCCAAAATATCTATCCTATCACTTCTTATGCATTCTCCGGCTCATCGAAGTGCGCTTCAGAAGTTGCTAGCCCAAGCTCATGTTACGCATGATATAACAGTGAATCAGTTTGATGGAGTCATTGCCAATATCACTGCGTGTAACAACCTCAGTTTCAGTACGGAGGATCTTCCGAAGGAGGGCTTGGACCACAACCGTGCTCTCCACATATCAGTGAAATGTCAAGAGGATACTTTAGCAAGAGTTCTTGTGGATACAGGATCTTCATTGAATGTTTTGCCGAAAAGAACACTGGCTAAGTTATCTTATCAAGGGGCAGAGATGAGGCCCAGTGCACTGATTGTAAAAGCTTTTGATGGGTCAAGGAGGACGGTTATTGGAGAAGTAGACCTACCAATCTTGATTGGGCCACAGGTCTTCAAAATCACTTTCCAGGTTATGGACATCAATCCTAATTACAGCTGCTTGCTGGGAAGACCTTGGATCCATGCCGCTGGGGCAGTCACTTCTACCCTACATCAAAAGATGAAGTTTGTGGTCGATAACAAGCTGGTAACCTCGTCTGGGGAAGAAGATCTCATGGTTAGCAACCTTTCATCCTTTAGCTATATTGAGGCTGATGAAGATGCTTTGGAAACTTCTTTCCAAGCTCTTGAGATAGCCAATGCTGTCCTTGTGGAAGTAGAGGAACCAAAAGGGAAGGGTATCCCATCTTTTGCATCGCTGAAGAGTACCATTTCCACCATTGAAGAAAGAAGCTATGAAGGTTGGGGTGATGTCATCGAGGTCAAGCAGAAGCTAGATCGTTGCGGGTTGGGTTACAAACCAACTCATGGGAAGGAAGGAGCGTCAACCTCCGCTAAAGGACGTCCGAAGACCATTCAAGAAGTGTTCTCCAGTGCTGGTTATCAGGTCAATGCAGTTGATGGAGTTTTTGAAGATGAAGATGTGAATCATTTGGTGTATCAGTGTGAAGAAGCCTTGGACAATTGGGAGGCAGTCGAGATCCCAGAGTTTTTTCCATTGTCAAAGTAATTTGTTGTTTTTTAAGTGTTTTCAAAGTTCCCTAGCTCTGCCCAAGGCTATGGGATCATTTTGTAGGGCCCCTTTCATTTTTCAAGATAATTAATCAATGAAGGCATTTTGTTAAATTCTTACTTTGTTTTATTTACTGTTTTTCTCTTTTCATTTTTAAAAGGAAAATGGCAATCTTTCAAAGCTAAATAAAATTTTTCTTATATCTCTCTGTTTTTCACTTTTAATAAAAGCAAATCATTCTCATATGCAGAACAAATAAAAACCCTGTTGAATCCAATGACTCTATATTCCCTCCTAACTTCGATTCGCCCATCTACCAAGCTGAAGATGAAAGTGAGGAAGATTGTGATATTCCCGAAGAACTGGCAAGATTAGTTGAGGATGAGCACACAGATCTTCAGCCGCATAAGGAGCAGGTTGAGCCCATCAACCTTGGCACCGATGAAGATAAGAAGGAAGTAAAGATTGGTACAACACTTGGGGCAGACGTTAGAGAAAGATTGGTCAAGCTTCTCAAAGAATATGTGGATGTGTTTGCATGGTCGTACCAGGATATGCCCGGTTTGGACACAGACATAGTTGTTCATAAGTTGCCACTTCGACCAGATTGTCCTCCCGTAAAGCAAAAGCTCCGAAGAACAAGACCAGACATGGCTTTGAAGATTAGAGAGGAGGTCAAAAGACAATTTGATGCTGGATTCCTTGCGGTTGCAAAGTACCCTGAGTGGGTAGCTAACATCGTGCCAGTCCCCATGAAGGATGGCAAGGTTAGGATGTGCGTGGACTATCGAGATTTGAACAAAGCCAGTCCAAAGGATGACTTCCCTCTTCCGCACATTGATACATTGGTTGACAACATTGCCAAGTTTGCTGTTTTCTCATTCATGGATGGTTTCTCAGGATACAACCAGATTAAGATGGATCCTGATGATATGGAAAAGACCACTTTTATCACACCATGGGGCACATACTGTTACCAAGTTATGCCATTCGGTCTTAGAAATGCGGGAGCCACTTATCAAAGGGCAATGGTCACCCTTTTCCATGATATGATGCATAAAGAGATAGAAGTTTATGTGGATGATATGATTGCCAAATCACAGAGTGAGGAGGATCATTTGAATCATCTCCTGAAGTTATTTGAGCGTCTCAGAAAGTTCCAGCTGCGTCTGAATCCAGCTAAGTGTACCTTTGGTGTCCGATCAGGAAAGCTACTCGGTTTTATTGTTAGCCAGCAAGGAATCGAAGTAGATCCGGATAAGGTCAGAGCAATTCAAGAGATGCCAGCTCCAAAAACAGAAAAGCAAGTCAGAGGTTTCCTAGGAAGACTGAACTACATCTCTAGATTTATCTCCAATATGACTGCTACCTGTGAACCGTTATTCAAGTTGCTCCGGAAGAATCAAGCAATTGAGTGGAGTCCTGATTGTCAACTAGCTTTTGAGAAGATCAAGGTTTATCTGCAAGAACCTCCTATCTTAATCCCACCTACTCCAGGGAAGCCTCTCTTCATGTATCTGACTGTGCTTGAGGGATCTATGGGTTGCGTATTAGGCCAACAAGATGAAACCGGTCGTAAGGAGCACGCCATTTATTACCTAAGCAAGAAGTTCACAGACTGTGAAAGCAGATATTCGCTTTTAGAGAAAACTTGCTGTGCTCTGGCGTGGGCGGCCAAACGTCTCAGGCAGTATATGATTTGTCACACCACTTTGTTGATCTCGAAGATGGATCCGATAAAGTACATCTTTGAGAAGCCTGCTTTGACTGGAAGACTTGCCCGTTGGCACATGTTGTTATCCGAATATGACATCCAGTACGTAACCCAGAAGTCTATTAAAGGCAGTGTTTTGTCTGAATACCTTGCTGATCATCCTGTCGAAGATTATGAACCCTTGAAGTTCGATTTCCCGGACGAGGACATTATGTTGATAAAGGACTGTGAAGTTCCAGGTCCAGATGAAGGTCCCGAGCCAGGTTCTCGTTGGAAGATGATGTTTGATGGTTCCTCTAATTACATGGGGCATGGTGTGGGAGCTGTTTTGATGAATCCCGATGGTGGTTATACTCCCTTCACAGCCAGATTATGTTTCGAATGTACAAACAACATCGCAGAGTACGAAGCATGTATTTTGGGTATCGAAGTTGCAATCGATACTAGAATCAAGATCCTTGATGTATATGGAGACTCAGCTTTGGTAATATATCAAGTCAGAGGTGAATGGGAGACCCGTGATGAGAAGTTGATCCCATACCGTGCCCACGTTGTGGAATTGATCAAATACTTTGATGAAGTCACTTTCCACCATGTTCCAAGGGCGGAAAATCAAATTGCAGACGCTTTAGTTATGTTGGCATCTATGTTTCAGGTCAGATTTCTTAATGAAGCGCCGCTCATTACAATCGAGCGAAAAAATGCACCTGCCTACTGTCTACTGGTCGAAGAAGAAACTGATGAGAAACCATGGTTCTATGACATCAAGAACTACTTGCAAAACCAGGAGTACCCAACTGATGCAACAACTCTGGACAAGAAGACTCTGAGAAGATTGGCATCCAAGTTCTTCCTCAGCAACAATGTACTTTACAAGAGAAATCATGATATGGTTCTGCTCAGATGTGTGGACAAGCGCGAAGCAGACTTATTGATCAGGGAAATCCATGAAGGATCATTTGGAACACATGCCAATGGACATGCCATGTCCAGGAAGATTTTGAGAGCTGGATATTTTTGGTTAACCATGGATTCAGATTGTTTCAAATACGCCAGGAAGTGTCATAAATGCCAGATTTATGCCGACAAGGTGCATGTACCTCCGACACTTTTGAATGTTCTGTCATCGCCTTGGCCTTTCTCAATGTGGGGCATTGACATGATAGGGGCAATTGAGCCTAAAGCTTCCAACGGTCACCGGTTTATTTTGGTTGCCATTGACTACTTTACCAAGTGGGTAGAAGCAGCTTCTTACGCCAACGTGACAAAGCAAGTGGTTGCCCGTTTCATCAAGAACCAAATTATCTGCCGATATGGGATCCCAAGCCGAATCATCACAGATAATGGGACTAATTTGAACAACAAGACAATGAAGGAGTTGTGTGATACTTTCAAAATTGAACATCATAATTCTTCTCCTTACCGTCCGAAGATGAATGGAGCTGTTGAAGCTGCAAACAAGAACATCAAAAAGATCTTGCAGAAGATGGTAAAGACTTACAAAGACTGGCACGAGATGCTACCGTATGCCTTACACGGATACAGAACATCAGTTCGCACTTCAACAGGGGCAACCCCTTTCTCTTTGGTGTATGGGATGGATGCAGTTCTCCCTATCGAAGTAGAGATACCATCTTTGAGGATCTTGATGGAAACCAAACTGGAGGAAGCTGAGTGGGTCCAGAGCAGATATGACCAACTGAACCTCATTGATGAGAAGAGAATGACCGCCATGTGCCACGGCCAGTTGTACCAGAAGCGCATCAAGAGAGCATTTGACAAAAAAGTACATCTCCGAGAATTCAAAGAAGGAGACCTTGTACTCAAGAAAATCTTGCCATTTCACAAAGACATGCGTGGGAAGTGGAGTCCTAACTATGAAGGCCCATATGTTGTGAAGGTGGCATTTTCCGGAGGTTCCTTAATCCTCACAACTATGGATGGTGAACAACTGAAGCACCCGGTGAATTCTGATGCAGTCAAAAAATATTATGCCTAAAGAAAGCCCGATAGGTCGAAAACCAGCAATGGCGGCCTATGCAAAAATGGGAATCCCGGTGGATCATAACCTATGAAGGAAATCCAGGCAAAAGTTAGGGATAAAAATAAAATATTAGAGCTCGCTAAGTTGAAAACCCGAAAGGGCGGCTTAGGCAAAAAAAGAGCGTCCCGGTGGATTGAAAACCCGAAAGGGCGGTCCAGGCAAAAGTTAGGGACAAAGGCATTTGACTGTATCAGATGGTGTTTATCATTGAAGATCAATACTTGAAGACCAACCCAGTCGCTTTTGTCAGAAGCAATGTGTTGGGCGGTTTTAGTTATTAGGGATTATGGTGGTCGTTGGATTCAATGTAGACCTTTCCCCATTGCCATTTTCAAATTGTAATTTTCCATGGAGCTTTTGCTATTGGCAAGCTACCATTCTTGAATGAAATACAACCTTTGCCTTTAAACTTTGTCTTTTAGTTCTTATCTTCTTTGTTATGTGAAATGTCTGTACTGAATTACAATTTAACTTTGAAAATGAAAAAAAAGAAAATTTTCAACAGTTTTGAAAACGTACGGGAAAACATTCAAATTTCGTTGACTTTAGAAAAATTAAAAGATTCTCTGTCTTCTAAAAAAAAACCTTTGGCTGGTGACAATACTCCCATGCAATTATTACAGAAATCCCCACGGAGAATTATAAGCTGGTAGCATTCTTGGATGAATCCTTGAACCAAGCATCGATTTCCAAGTTTGAAGACATCTCCCCAGCATCTTTCTTATTGCTCATCTGAATATTTGCGCTGAGATTTTTTTTTCCCCGCTTTATCAAAGCTCTCTGTCTCTCCATAGAGTCAGCATTTGCATATCACGGTCATTCGCATCATGTTCATTGCATACGCATTTAACATAATCATCTGTTTATCCCCAGTTGTCGTCTGTCTAACCCCAGATCCAGATTACTGTCTTTTGTTATTTTAAGTCCACTATTTGTTGGTACACCACAGTGCGGTTAACTGAGTCTGTTTGCCTAGCAACACTAATATCCCCCGCAGAGGCCCTCCTTGATGTACCTTGGTACAACCAATACTTCTTTTAGTCCAATTATCAATGGCACGAATCCTTCAAGCTGTTTGCTTAAGACTTAGAATTGTCTGATTCAGATACGTCTGTGTTTCCCTGGTAGTTTTCTAAAAGTTCTTTGTTTTAAGAATTTCCTGAGGTTGGTCGTTTATCTCGCCGAAAACTCCAACATTTATTCTTATTTTCCAGCCTGGTCGCTTAGAGCCATTTGATTTATCTTTAAACGTTTCGCATGCTACTCCCAATGTCAGTATGTATGCACAAAGCCACTGCCTGAATGCTATTTTTATTTTCCGATCCTTGATTTTCAACAGCTACACTTGAACCTGTTGATTTGCTATTTTGGACTTATGACAGTTATTTATTTCTCTAACCACCGTGTTGAATTTTATTTTCAAGACCACCACGTCTTTGCCTGTCTTTTATTTCCTGACTGCCGCGTCTCTGTTTATTATTTTATTTCCAGACCACCGCGTCTTTATCAGTTATTTTATTTCCAGACTACCGCGTCTCTATCTGTCATTTTATTTCCAGACCACCGCGTCTCTATCTGTTATTCTATTTCCAGACCACCGCGTTTTCGCCTGTTATTTTTAGACCCCCGCGTCTTTGTCTGTCATTTCATTTCCCGACCACCGCGTCTCTATCGGTTATTTTATTTCCAGACCACCGCGTCTTTGCCTGTCTTTTATTTCCAGACCACTGCGTCTCTACCTGAATTTTATTTTCCTGACCCTCGTGTCAACGCCTGAAATTTTATTTTCCAGACCACCGTGTCACTACCTGTTATTTTTATTTTCTGACCACCGCGTCTCTATCAGGTTATTTTATTTCCAGACCACCGTGTCGTTGCCTGTTATTTTATTTCCAGACCACCGAGTCTTTGTCTGTCATTTCATTTCCAGACCACCGCGTCTTTACCTGTCTTTTATTTCCAGACCACCGCGTCTTTACCTGAAATTTTATTTTCCGGACCACCGAGTCTTTGTCTGTCATTTTATTTCCAGACCACCGCGTCTTTATCTGTTATTTCCCGACCACGGCGTCAATATCTGTTATTTTATTTCACGACAGTTGTGTCGACATCCGTTATTTTATTTTCCGATCACTGTGTCAATATTTGCTTATTTTTTGACCGCCGTGTCAATACCTGTTATTTTTGTTCTCCTGACTTCCAAGTCGAGATCACTTCTATCTTTCTCAATTACTGAATCGCTGTATTGAGACCCCCAGCAACCACTTTGAACTTGCTAACTCATCACTTCAGATAGTCTGTCTTTAATCTTACGTCTTATTTCCTGTCTTCTGTCATTCTTAGTGCCAGCAGTTACACTTGAACCTGCTGATTTATCACTTTGAATATATCCCGTTTTTGTCTTATCATCCCCAGCGTACTGTTACCCCCGGTGAGTCTTCACCCCATTTGCATTTCTGTGAATCACCGTTGCATTTGTCTGCATCATACCATACCCAGCATATTCATCATTTAAAAATCAGCATGTTAGGCCATTGCATCTCGCATATCATATCCCTAGTCCAATAGGAGTCCCTCTTAAGTTCATAGCATGTCTGTGCATTTAGGGGCAAAATTTCCGGTTATTTCTATATTTAAATATCTTTCACTCCGATGGTATGAGGATTCACATCACTCATTTTATCTGGTGAAGTTATTTAAATAGGGGCAACTGTCACACCCCAAATTTTACCCCTAAACTTTCGTATCATGTTTTTTTTCTCATCATCAGCACACCAAATGCATACATTGTATTGTGAGTTTTTGCAAGAATGGCAAGGAGGATATGTTTTGTTTTGAAACAAATATTTGGGATTCTGATCTTTATGGTGTGAGAAGTTTTGGTTTAATCCCTGGAAGCCTAGATAGGTGAATTGGGTTTACTGGAATTATGTTGCTAATTGGATCAGGGTCATCAAAGAAAATAAGACATGATTTGCTCAGAATTGTTTGTCAGACGGGCCTGTGTTTGATGATTTGGAAAGGAAAGGAAGATGCATAAAATGCAAACGGAATTGCTAAGGCCTCTTCAATTGGTCGCTAAAGGATGGGGGACAAGAGTCATCCTGGTACTCACTACTCACAACAAAGAGTTTCATTTGTACAACCAACTCATTGGACACACTATCAGTTCAAAATTTGCGCCATTGGAATGAACATCATTTGTTTGGGCTATAGGTCTAGCCATAGCTGCACTTTTTTTGGTTTCCTTTCCTTCCACCTCGATGGGAATGTCCCAAAGCTCATCACGGTAGCAGCATTTGATACAGGCATTTCAGCTGAGGTCTTAGCCACTTTTGTTGACGTCAGTTCTTGATTTGTTTGGCAAAGAGCATGTCCAGTTGATTCCAATGGAGAGGAAGCAAAACATTGCCCTACAACAATCAGAAAAATGGATAATGTTAGTCCATGGATATGACTTCTCAAAGCCAATCACGATCCCCGCCAAGCTGACGAAGTGGGACCTTACACAGGTCAGACCTATCTTGGGTCTGAAGCTATTACGGAAGACATGGAGCATGATTCAGAAATCTTGAACAAAACAATCAATGAATAACCTAAAGTCCTACGATCACATGACGATGTTAGTATGATTTTCCATGGCAAAAAAAACGTTGGAGGACAGCCTGAATACGTTTGAACAAGGTCAAAAAAAATCTTACACAATGACAATTGGCCGGTTTGCTTGTCCCCGTCCAGCTTTCATCCCCACTTTAAAATTGCCTCAGGATTTCAGTTCCATGTATCGTGTTCCATCCCAAATGTTGCCTCAGTCCAATTTGCAGAAACAAATCCAAGACGGGTTAGAATTCAGGTTTCTTTTTACAGTAAAATAGAACCAACATACAGCAATCATCAGCCAATGCGATCCCAAAAAGAAAACGCATAGCAGCAGCATAAGCTTTTGAGCATGAAAGACACCTCACACAAGATAAGCAAAAAGGATTAGCATTCACAATTCAGCATTATCATTCAAACTCATGTTACTAAAGACAGTTACTTCTTACTTGAGGGTTAAATCTATTCACATATACTTGCCATACGTAACCAAAGCAGTTTATCATAATACTGTCTTTTCAATGTTAACATTGCATTATGCTAATTTCCCAAATGTCAGTTTTGATTTCCAAGATCATGTCATAACATTAGTCCATCTAGCATATTCGAATGGCGATCACATAATCATACCATTTTTTCTGGCATCATACTGTTTTAAGAGAAGACCTACAAAGGGTGAGCAACTACGAACCTAGGATTATGAGAAGAGCGGCAAAATCATGGAAAGGTTTGATTACTTCACGTAACAACATTGGTATGGTTGTCTCTATGGCGAAACAATACGAGTTCCATTCCTTTGCACCTTTTGAGGTTCAACTTGAATCCTAGCCGCGCTACAACCTGTTACATACAAAAAGGATAACAATGAATTTGAATTTTACGGTGAATGAAGAAATGAACAGAAAAGATAACATTGACGCGTTCGAGAACCAAGGGATGTAAAAAGTCAGTAGTGCACGGTTCAGTGCAGGTTTAGCAATATGTCGCAACGGTATTCAAGATACAACTCAGTCTCCTTCAAGACACAATAGTGACAAATAAAAGCCGCCATTTCCTTCACCTGTAAAAAACGAACTGAGTCAGTAAAAATGATAACCTCAGGACAGTGAAAATATTGATAAACCTAACAAAAGCAGTGAAGCTAATTCCTTCAGAGTTCAACCGAATCGGTTCATTTCAAACCGAGTTAGTGTGAACCAATTAGTGCAGTACCCAAGATACAAACAGCTAAACATATCAGAATAGTTGTCTTCACCTCACATTAACCAAGACCTGTCAAACACAAAAAGCTCAGGGTCAGAAAATAGAGAGGAACCAAAAGAGGAAAAGCTTCAACCAGATAGAGATAACAGCAAGGCATTAGTTGGTTTTGTGAGAAATTAGTAAAGAGGAGAAAGTTTCAGGCCTGCTTCAAAGCAGAATCACAGTTGCTTGTCTTCCCTCCATCACTTCACAACATTCACAAATCGGGTAATCCTGCCAGTCAACAATAAAGAGGGTCAATCTGTTTGCACTAATTTGTGAAAGAGCTCTGCTCCATGAACAAAGACCTGCCTCCGAAAAAGACATCCCATCGGTACAAAACAAAAATTCTGATACCTTAAACTTCTCCAACAAGTTTCACTTCATTTGAAAACCCTAATCTCCCACTATAAAGGGGAAGACGTTTTTCAGAAAAAAATGGGGGGGCTCAACTCACACAGTTAAGAACAACGAGAAACACTAAACCTGGGAGAGTTCATTTTGAAAAAAACATATAGCAACAACCAAATCCGAGCCAACAATATCAATCAAACCCTAACGACACCGATCTTGAAAGACACAAGGATACAAAGCTCATCGAAAAAACCCTAGCCGCATCAAAAATCACACACAAAAACCTAACGGGCATATCACAAGAAAACCCTAAGTTCATCAAAACATCAAGATGCATCACAGAAAACCCTAAAGGACGGACAACCGCCAAACCATCCATAACGAGAACGCAACATCAACAAGCTGAAAACAGAAGAAAGAAGAAGAAGAAGAAATCACGAGCTGAAAGACGAGCAAGGAGGGAGACAGATTACCTTTTAAAGCTTCGAATCGGTAGACCTCGAACTCCTTTATCGTTTTATCACTCTGAACCGATTGATGCAAATCGTAACCCCGCTGAGATATTGAAGTCTGGGTTCGAGAGTTTTGATTTGGGGATTAGGGTTTGCTTATTTTTTGTTTCTTTCATCTGTTTCAATTCATGTTTTGATTAACGGTTTGGTTCATGGCTAAGTAGAAATTTGAAGAACAAGGAGAGTTTTCGGTTTCTCACTTGTTTGCTTTTGTTTTGTTTCCCCCTTTTGAGTTTATGCATGATTCAACGGGTAGTGTGCCAGGATTTGATATAACTCATTTTTGTTTCTGGTTTTATTATCTTCTATTTCCTTTTGTCTTGAAAAGTAAAAGGTCTTCATGACCGTTCTTTTCCCGTTGAATTTGCGGCAATAACCACGTGCCTGTTAGTAATGTGAGGTGCCTTTTCCCCATGAGCATTACATCTACTAGTCTTCCGCACCTCATGTTCATTTAGACATTAGGACTGGTTCGGTTTTGATCCGAGCCCAGTGGACTCTCCTGTGTTGAGTTTCAGCTTCTTTTTTGTTTATGTTTTTTGTTTGTTTAAGTTTTATTTTAAGTATCTTAATTAGTTGATTTAGTTTTTTTACTAAAGTTTAAATTAGTTCTTGAAAATGGTGATTTTGTTTTCTCTATTTTTTTATTTTTATTTCATGACTATAGAAAAGGAAAATTTAAAAAGATGAGAGCATTAATCCGAGTTTTTTTTACTAAACCTTTATTATTTAAGAAGTGACTTTGCCGTGTCAACTTGAATCTTCGGAGGAAAACTTATCGTTCAAACGTCAGGTTAATTAATAATTTATACACCATTTTCACACACATAAGTCGATTACCAAATGATCGTCGTCTGCACGTTTTCGCGTATCTTAAATAATTTAACAAGGAATAGAATTCCGGAGTCTAGCACTCCGCACGTTCTAGAACGAATTGCAACTGGGCTAGCCCCACGCGTATTGTTCGTTCACTCCTTCGTTATTCAAAACATCTAAAAACAATATTCATTTATTTAATTAATTAAAAATTACGAAAACGGAACTCCGGAGTCTAGCATTCCGCACGTTCTGGATTGAACCGCAAATGGGCTAGCCCCACGCGTTGGTTCAATCACCGTTCGTATAAAAACAATTCAATTCATCTTAATTAATTTACGGAAAAAAGGAACTCCGGAGTCTAGCATTCCGCACGTTCTGGATTGAACCGCAATTGGGCTAGCCCCACGCGTTGGTTCAATCACCGTTCGTATATCAAATATTCAAATCTCAAATTAAAACATACCAACCAATTCAAAGCATTTTCATAATTAATTAGCGAGTAACTGAACTCCGGAGTCTCGCACTCCGCACGTTCTTGAATGCAACCGCAACATGGGCTAGCCCCACGCGTGGTTCATTCGCCCTCTCGTTTTAAAGCACCTTTAACAAAGTCAAACACTTTCTTCTAAAACGAACATTGTTTAAATCATTCTATCTCTCGAACAAGCTAGTGCTTCAGCCTCCACCGTGAGTATAAGCCAATGCTTAACAGTAGAATGTATTTTAAACAATTGTTCAATAAAAACCACAAACCGTAGTAGCACGAACTACGAAGCTCTGACTTTCCCATTGCACAAGGGAATACGTAGGCACGGGGATTTTAATCCTTCGCGAGCACTCTATTAAAAAAAATCAATCTTTTTCTGTCACCCTATTAAAAAATCAATCTTTTTCTCTCTATCACCCTAATAAAAAATTTAACTATTTCTCTGTTTTAAAAACTTTAATCCCTTTCTCCGTCATAATAATTTAAAACTTATTTCCTTAGAACGAACATACTAACAACCATTTAGAAGACAAAAAAAAAACTTAAGATCAAACATTTAATTGCATAATTAGCTAAGAGGTTCCCGTTGAGTACAACGGACGTGAGGGGTGCTAATACCTTCCCCTTGCGTAACCGACTCCCGAACTTAGAATTTGGTTTCGTAAACCATTTCTTATCCTTCCTTTAGGTTGTATCTATATCTCCCTTTTCTTTAAATAGAATAAATAGAATTAGGTGGCGGCTCTGTTGTTTTGTTTTAGGATCGTATTTTTCGAGGTACGACATACACCATGGATGAGAAACTGTGGATGTTTTACTTTGAGGATAGCTTGACAGGGGCATCCCAGGAATGGTACTCTCACTTGACTAGGGCCACAATTAGGAATTGGAAAGACTTGGCAGAAGATTTCATTCGTCAATATCAATATAATTTGGACATGGCTCCAAACAGAACCCTTCTGATGGGAATGTCACAGTCTTCCCGAGAAAGCTTTTGAGAGTACGCCCAAAGATGGAGGCAACTAGCTGTTGTCGTTCAACCCCCGATGTCAGAAAGGGAAATGGCAGATATGTTCATGAACACCCTCCAGGGTACTTATATTGATAGGTTGGCTGCATTTTCTTCCACCAGCTTTGCAGACGTGGTTATAGCCGGGGAAAGAATTGAGAGCTTACTGAAAATGGGAAAGATTTCTGACAACGGCGCCAGTTCAAGCAGTGCAAGGAAGCCATTTGCATGGCCCGCAGATCCGGTGAGACAAATTATGTACATATGGGAAGGGGGAGACCCCAATATTTGCCGAGATCAGTTACCGTTGTCACTATTCCTACTCCACCTCCTCAATATACTCAACAACCACAACATTTTCCTCAACAGCCACAGTTTCCTCAACAAAGATCCTACAACAACAATAACAACAACCAATAACAACGCCCTTTTCAGCAGCGGCCATCTCAGATCAACAGGGTGATTGACCCTATACCAATTCCATATGCCGCATTGCTGCCATAACTCCTAAAGCTTAATCTTGTCGAGTTAAGGACATTGGCTCCACCGGATCCTCAGAACCTTCCGAGAAATTACGACGTCAACGCCAGGTGTGCTTTTCATTCTAATGCACCTGGTCACTCCACAAAAAAGTGCAGGGCTCTGCATATGAAGGTCCAGGATCTGGTAGATTCAAAGGCCCTGAATTTTGCACCACCTCCTAATGTCACGAAGATTCCTATGCCCAGCCATGGTGGGCCAAGGATAAATGCAATAGAGGAGGACTCGCCCATGAGTTTGATTGAAGATACTGCAAGTATTCAGACACCTCTGGTAGAGGTTAAAGCTCAGCTTTTGAAATGCCAGGTGTTTCCAGGTTGTGAGGCCTGTTGTGAATCTTGCAAGGTTTCTGTGAACGAGTGTGCTAGCTTGAGGAATGGCATCAATAACCTGATCAAAAAAGGTATTCTGCAAATAACAACAACAGCTTCTACAACACCAGCAACTCCTTTTTCAACAACAAGTGTTCCTCATACAACTGCAAAGACAATTGTTCCTACAGACTCGTCTACAAAATCAACAACCATTCCTTCCATCACCTCAACAAACAATAGTTCCATTACATCCACTTCTACAACTACAACAATCACCAACAACGACGTCTCCACAGTCACTATCTATTATGACCCTGCAACGGTCCCTGTTTCCAACAATTATCAACAACAATCTCAACAACAATTTCAGCAACAATCAAGCTTCAATCAGTCACCACCACCATCAACCAGAAGTCCCGTCACCATTTTTTATGATCCACAAACAATAACGGTTCCAACCTCTACTGCAGTTAGCCCAGTCACCATCATGGTGCCAGGGCCCATTCCATATGACAAAGACAATGTTGTACCATGGCACTATGGTTCAGACCTTTATTGCAACGGAGAAAGAGTCCTTCTTGATTCTTCAGATTACAGCCCCCAAGTGGATAATGTCGGGGGAGGCGGAGGCTTCACCCGAAGCGGACGCCTCTTCGCGTAACAAGCTCCAAAGACCAATACCGAGGCAGAGGCTGTTTCCAAAGCCAAAGGAAAAAGTGTGGCACCTGAAGAACCCGCACCAAAAGAGACTCATAAATCATCCTTTGATCAGGATGTGAATGAATTTATGAGGATAATCAAAAGAAGTGACTACAAGGTTGTGGATCAGCTCCACCAGACTTCTTCCAAGATCTCCATCTTATCCTTGTTGTTGTGTTCTGAAGCTCATCAGGACGCACTACTTAAAGTCTTACACGCTGCCTACGTGCCGAAGGAGATCATAGTGAATCAGCTTGAGACAGTGGTGTCTAATGTTAATAATAGCCACGGGCTAGGTTTCACCAATGCTAACTTGACAACGGAAGGACGTCACCACAACAAAGCTTTACACATCACTTTGGAGTGTGAAGGGACTGTGCTCTCTCATGTTCTTGTTGACACTGGGTCCTCACTCAATGTCTTGCCAAAGAAGGCTCTTCTTAAGCTCGAATATGATGGAATAACTCTCCGACCAAGCAATCTAGTGGTCAGGGCTTTTGATGGCTCCAAGAGGTCTGTTCTTGGAGAGGTGGAACTGCCTATGATAATCGGTCCGCAGGTCTTTCAGACTACTTTCTATGTGATGGACATACAGCCGGCCTACAACTGTTTGTTGGGTCGACCATGGATTCACGCCGGTGGTGCAGTTACGTCGACCTTTCACCAGAAATTGAAATATGAGTGGGAAGGACAGATTATCACCATCTGTGGTGAAGAGGACATCTTTGTTAGCCATCTGGCTACATAAAAATACATTGAGATGGATGGTGAAATCTGTAACATCCCAAATTTAGTAATTATTTATTTATTCTATTATTTGATTAATTGTGTGATTTTGTACCTAATTGATTTATTTGATTTATTAGAAATAATTGAATTAATTGATTAATTGGATTTAATTTAATTAATTAATTAAATTTAATTATGTGATTTAATTTAATTAGTTGAATTATTTGGTTTATTTGATATAATTTAATTATTTGATTTAATTGAATTATTTAAATTATTTTCTTTATTTTCTTTATTTGAATAAAATAGATTCTTGTAAGAATAATGATTGGACCAAATGGGTGTGTGATTAGAAAGTAAGTGAGTGAGTTAGAAAGCCCAATGAAAATTAGAATGGTTATGTCTTATTTAGGGTTTAATAAAATAAGAAGGGAGATAATAGAGAGATAGAAAGGAGGCAAGAAGTGTAGAGTGAAGAATAGAAGAGGAACTCAAGAACAAATGATAATTTCATCAAGAAATCAAGGTAAGGGTGATTTTTCATAAAATTATTGGGATTGTTGATAGTGTATAATGGGTAGAAATGTGGTTAGGATGAAAACCTCAAATTTTGTATGATTTTATAATTTTAGGTTTTGATGAGAATATTTGATTTGTGATAATTGATTGTGTTGGAATTGGTGTTTTGATATATTGTAGAGACTCAATTATAAATTGAAGAAGAAAATAATTGTTATCGTTTGAAACTGAAATAGTAGGTGAATATAATGATATTGATAATGGATACCATCTATTAGTAGGATAGAAGAGTATGATTCAGTTTAGATATATAGGTTGAAAATATTCATTTGAATCAAGGAAGTCCTTATATGAGAAATATGCTATGCTTTATTTTTCCTCCCCTGTAGTTTGTCGTGTAGGTGGATGATGACTTCAATTAGTTAATGTAACTATTGGTTGAGGAGTGTGATTAAGTAATGTATTTTATTCTCTATCAATTTAATATGTGGCCTTTAAATATAAGATTGAAGACAAGGATATGTTGCCATTTACTCCTCACACCAAAAGCAACAAATATGTGCCTTAAACATGATACCCTGTAGTGACGTGTGGGTCAACAAATATTGATGGTAATTGAGATAACTAAAAGGAAAAGTGTAGAAAATATTTCATTGTTAGGTACTAGTTACCGGAAAATATTAAGTTTATGCTATTTTCTCTAAAGTAATTAAATAAAAGTGGATAAGGACTGATAAAGTAGTATATCTTTACTGCATGACATTGGAGAACAATTACTCTAAATACATTTCGCATAGTGTGAGTTATTTGTGATGTGCCTTTAATTGCTTAAGTCTATGAATTTTTTTTTAAAATAACAGAGTTTGTTATTTTAATATCCTAAATAACATAGTTTTCCCAAAAAATACCAAAGTAACACACTTTCCCCACACATTCGCCAAACCATTTGTAGAAACTTTGTTTTTGCTTAAGGATTCGCCAAATGGTTTGGCTATGAATGAACCAATTCGCCATTCCATTTGGCGAATGTGTGTAGTTGCATGTCCAATTCGCCAAATGGTTTGATGCATCTTCCATGTTATTTTTTTTTTATTTTTGGATTTAAGTTTTGATATATTTACTTATACATATATACATATATATTTACATATATATATATATATATATAGAGAGAGAGAGAGACTTATATATATATATATATATATATATATATATTTATATATATATATATATATATATTTATATATATATATATATATATATATATATATATATATATATATATATATATTTATATATATACTTATACATGTATATATACCTAGGGTTTGCAACTTTTTTTACTATATATATGCCTCACTCATAAACATAAGATTCATCTCACTCCATTCTTACAAACCCTCTCTCATTCAGTCCTTTCAGTCTCCCTCTCTCACAATATGGCTTCTCCCCGTCCATCTAATTATGCATCGGCACCGTCTTCCTCAACATCAGAAGAACCGCTTCCAAAATTTGATATCTTGAAGAAAAATGCTTTAGTGTTTTTCTCGGCAACAAAGCCTCCTCTGAAGATGCTGTTATGGAACCCCCAAACTTTGGAACACTTGCACAGAGAATTAACCTGCTGGTTAGAAGGAGAGATCGGCCACAAAGAAAAGATAATTAAAATTGAGAAGAGGGTTGTGGAGTTTGGTGTGACGAAATGGAGAAAAATTGTCAATGATGCAGGTGTTTTGTCGATGATGCTAGGTGGAGGTGAAGTTGTCCTGATGGTTTTGATAGGCTAGATTTGTTGAATCTTGCACTTGTTCTATTTATGTATGGTCATTTTCTGAATCATGTATTTCCTGGTTTTATTTATGTATGTTCGTGTTTGTGGTTGTTGTTTTATTTATGTGTTTTTCCGTTTTATTTATGTACGGTCATTTTCTGAATCATGTATTTCCTTGTTTTATTTATGTATGTTCGTGTTTGTGGATGTATGATTTTACTGATATGAATTAAACGAACCAGGCTTACATATAAAATAAATACGGTTACAATGACCTAATTTACGATGTTGAGCTTGGCCCAACGTTGGGACATTTTTTTCGATTGTGACCGGGCTGACGACATAAACTACACAGTCTCACCATCTTGTTCGCCGTATCCATTTCGGTGCGAATACGCGTGCTGTTAGGACGGCCTTTTTTCTTTCTTCGCATGTTCTCGTTGTGCCAGACTATTTCCCCGTTGTATGAGGGCCAGTAGTCCTCATTTGCAACAACCGAAAAGCTTTTGTTGTAGACATTGCAAAGGTTGTGCACTTGGTAAATAGGGGATAGTAAGCCTGAAGGGTCCAGCCGAACCTTCGAACATGCCGCTATGACATGGGAGCAAGGCATGCGAAAGGCTTGAAATTTACCACAGTCGCACCAATTGTTATCAAGTTCGACCCGATAGGATCCCCTCGGTCTCCCTTCGTTGTGATCCATGATCTCATCAACATTGAAATGTCCCTTACTGCGGTTAAACACAGTGACCACATGTGTGTTAGACTTGGATGCTTCGTCTTTGATGAATGTCATAGAACTATCGCTGAACACTTGACCAGACTGTAGGATTGAACTCCACTTTGAACGCCTGGTGTCAAAAAGTGCTCCGAGCCTAAAGTAGGTTGACCTCACCAAAGCGGTTATCGGTAGGTTGCGGATTCCTTTGAAAACAGAGTTCATGGATTCAACGAGGTTTGTTGTCATGTGACCCCAGCGTTGTCCTTTGTCGTAGGCCCTGGTCCACTTATCTAAAGGAATCTGGTTTATCCATCTGAATGCATC